>ML780465.1:124110-169311 GCA_009831015.1 Picea engelmannii
TAACATTCACACATCCCAAAAAATAATCCACAGACATAAAAAAATCCGGACCCCCCCCTATGCTTTTCGAACTTTAACGGAGGGGGGGGTCTGGAATAGTGGTATTGGGAGGGACACTTGTCACCTCCAGGTGATTTTGGAACCCCCCCTCCCAATGCCACTTACCACCTCAGGGGGGGTCCGGAATACCACCTACCTCTCCAAAACCGCCCTCCCCCATTTTCACAAAACCGTTGTTTTTCCAGTTTTGACCAGTCTTCTTCCGAAGCGGATTTTGGGCAAATGAAAATGAATCTTTAAAAACCGAGAGATGTTTTTCTCCGTAATGGGATGAAAAAAAAAAACCTCTCTCATTTTTTTCATGGGTGCCATGAGCAGGGATAATCAAAGCCATATTCGAGACCCTTTTTAGTTTTTCATTTTTCTGTTACAGTCCTAATACACACACATATTCAACTCATTCATCACAGACACAAATTAGATCAGAACTGCCATATCTTTATTACTGGGAGTATGTCATCACATCAAAGATATACAATGCGTTGAAAATATTCCTATGACAACCACATAACTTCATATCATTGCTATATAAAACAGAGGAAATACAACATAATGTGCCATGTGCCTTGCATTAGAACTCAAACATATCAAAGAGATGGGAATATATTCAAAAACTCATAGAGTTGCAACAGGATCAGAGTGAGCTCGATACTGGTAGTTAAGCTAATTCAAAACTCTTTGACCATCCAACCAAAAAACTAACTGACTCACTAATTATCTAGCCCTTGTTCTAAGCTTAGAGCTCCTTTTTATATTGCTCCCTACTGGGGAGTGTTGTCTCTTTCTACTCTTCTCCACTCTCTTTTCTGATCCAACTTCCTCATGCACTTCTTTTTATTTTCAGCGCTCCATGTAGACTCTCTACGTCAAGGGAAATATTAACTACCTGGCCAACTCATCTTTTGTCTACCCCACGTCTTTGTATGTTGTTGTCAATAATCATTCGGGGAAATTTCCTAATGACTCCTTTCTTGGATTCTGGTGCAACTACAAAACTTTGGATCAACACACACTTGGTAGTGTTTAAACTTGGCACACTACTAAAAAAACTTGGTCCAAAGCACACTCTATGGAATTCCTCACGCATTTCCTTAGGTGCGTGAAAAACTATGGAATGAGTGCGCACAACTTCGTTTGTGCACACCCATGAAAATAAACCCAAAAATTTGGGTGCCAACAAGCCCCCACCACTATTATCTAGTTCATACTTGAGCCAACTGCTTTATAGTACTTAAGAGGGTATATTAAGGAAGAGCATATCATCGTTCTTCAAAACATTTGTGATGGTGTCCAGTTATTTGAACTAGAACTTGCACTGGTGCCTATGGAAGTGAGTGAGCTAGCCATTTAAAGTCTCCCATTAATCACTATATGTTTAATAATGGCCAGGTTCCCTCAAGAGAAAGCATCATTCTCTTGTTGTCTTTTTGTTTTAGTATGGATAGGCCAAGCAAAAGGTCTTGGTCGGCCTAATTCTTGGGGGTTGTGGTGCAATGACAGGATGTGAGAGGAGGGTTGGTATGAATGAGATTGACAAGAGGAAGTTGGCATGGATTTCTTACTCTAGAGGAGGGTGCAATGATGATGGGTGGGAGGAGGGCATCAGGCAAGCCACCAAGTAGGATCTCATCTCAACAACAAAGGGGATGAAGCATGATGACTATTCAAGAATCTCTTGGCTTAGGGGGATGTGGAGTGGTTTTAGAAGAAAACATGATTCAGAAAGCTAGGGGTTAAGAAGAAGATATTGTCGAGGACAGGGGGTGGGAGGGAAATGGTTGAGCAGGGGTTGATATTCTAACCCCCTCCTAGAAGATTGCAGGATCGCCTCTTGGGTTGGGTGATCGAATTGGTGATAAGAGAATATGGATATTAGGTTAAACCATGCCATGATATGGGAGTGAGAGAATTGTAGCAATATTGAGAAACAAAATCATGACATGAGCTTAGTAGAGAATTACGCTAGCTGGTAATCAGAGGTGTGAAATATATAGGTGGGAGATGGTGGGGACGGGTAGAAAGGAGGATGCAACCCTGTGAAGGAAGGGATGTTAGGAAGGAAAACAAGGAAGTGACAGTAAACTACAGAGGATGGATGGATCGATATTGTAGATCATCTATACTGGAAAGGGTGATTAGAGAATGTGATACTACAACCCTAATGTTTACTTGTGGCATGTGTGAATGGATAAATTGAGATTATTTTCCCTTTCCAGAGCTAAAGTGTTAGGAACTTCACCAACACCCACGTGATGTGTACATAAAGAACACTCTATACTTATTGGAAATGTCATAGTTAGACTTGGAAATATCGATGATTTGTACCCTATGTCACTTGATTGATACTGCCTGAGTGATAGAGATGAATTCTTGAACTATCCAAATGTAAATTATGTTGACTAGGAGCTATGATAAATATTGTACAACATATGATAATATTACTATGTCGATCGATAAAGCTGAAAAAAATTAAATGGTGTTTGACCCTTGAGGTCCATAGTACACCTTCAACTGACTACCATTGATGAGACCTTTGAGTGGTTGTCCTTGTAGGGTTTCCATCTTGGTGGCACCTGCTTCACTGATGTAGACTAGCTGAAATGAACCCAGCCAAAGCATGTGTAGCTTACCAGGGTGTTGTAAATATTTGTTGTCATATAACAAAACTAAAGATCATGGCTGAAGGATTTTATGGTAGATGTTATGTTTGTACCAAGAATTTTGTCTATATTTTTCCACCACCTGGTTAAATCCTTCCATCATTCGGTCTTCCTCGAGTTCCATAAGCTCATCCAATCTATGTTGGAGGGATTGATCATCGGTCATTTGAGTTGCAAGGGTGACCTCAAGGCTAGGGACCACAAATTCTAATGGCATGACCTCTTCCCTTCCATAGACTAATATGAACAGTGTGCACTTAGTCATCCTTTTGCACTTAGTTTGGTAAGCCCATAATATTTCGGGGATACATTGATACCAGTCATCATGCTACACATTACAAACTTTGGTTAATGAATCTTCTAAAATTTTATTGAAAGCTTCAACTGTACCATTATCTTGAGGGTGATATGAAGTGCTCTTCTGGTGATGGATCATGGACTCCTAAGTGATTTTTTGGATGGTATCATTCTAAAAATGTGAGCCCTAATCACTCATAAATACCCTTGGACATCTGAATTTGGTTATGATGTTGTGAAAAATGAAGTGTGTTGTAGTCTTTGTTGTGCAATCCTTGATTGGTGATGCTTCATCCCATCTTGTTATATATTTTTTTGTAGTAATAATGTATTGTGTCTCAGTGTTACGTGCGAGCATATTGATGGGTCCAACAAAGTCTATTACCCATTTTTTGAAGGGCTCAAGTGCAGTTACTGGGAAGAGTGAGAGCTTATCTCTCTGGCATGGATTTCCCACTAGTTGACATACATCACAATGTTTGTAATAGTCTTTAGAGTATACAAAGAGAGAGGGCCACTAGAGCCCTATGCGTAGAACCTTGTGTGTGGTCACCTTGTTGGAATTATGGCCTCCAACGATACCTTCATGTGCCTCATATAGGATGAAGTTCCTTTCATGTTCCAAAGAACAACGATGTAGGATTCCATTCATGCCCAAATTATATCATTGTCCAACAATCAACTGATAATCATCATTGTGAGTCAACAGTTGACAACGTTGCACATGAGTATATGTCATGGGAGCCTGTCTGATGATGAGTAATTATATTATTTCATCCAATTGATCTGGGATGTCTTCCACTCAGAAGAGATATGCACACATAACTTCATCGTCAAGGCTCTGAGCAACTTCCCTAGTATGAATTTGTGACAAATGATCCAAGCCCATGTGATTGTGTTTGTTTGGTTTTAAAACAAATTCAAAGTCAAATTCTTGAAATGGAAACAACCATCGACAGATGTGACCACCTAGAATAGGGTTTTTAACTAAGTACTTGAGGGAGAAATGTTTAGTGAATAATTTGAAAGAGGACCCTAGCAAGTACTGGCGAAAATTTTGCAAGGCATGTACCATAGCCAAGCCCTCATGCTTGTTTGTAGTGTAATTCCTTTCGGCATCAGATAAATTTTGACTGGAAAAGTAGACCAAATGATTAATATTTCCGTTCCCCTAGTTGTTCCAAAACAATGGCTAGTGCAATGGATGAAGCATCGACATGGACATGGAAGAGCTTCCACCAATCCAGAAAAATCAAAATGGGCGCATTAACTAGTTTTTCTTTCAAGGTATCGAAGGCTTGTTGGGATTCTGGTGTCCATTCATATTTAATATCCTTGTGCAGTAGTCTTTCCAATGGGGACACAATATGAGAATAGTTATATATGAAATACCTGTAGTATCTGGTATGTCCCAAGTTTACATGCATTCTGTGAACTGAAGTAGGGGCTACCATATCAAAGATAGCGGAAATCTTAGTTGGGTCCATGAGCAAGATGTATTTACACACAACGTGGCCCAACAATATACCAAAGGGTGTACAAAATATGCATTTCTTCAAATTCAAAGAGATTTGTAGCTAGTAGAAATGATCCACCATTAGTCGAAGGGATTGTGTGTGCTCCTTTATTAGATTGAACACAATCCAGTCGTCCAAGTATACCTCAAGTAATTTGTGGATAAATTCCTTGAAAGTTTCAACCACTAGCTGAGAAAACACTATGGGGGCATTCCTTAGGCCAAAGGGCATGACTGTGTATGTGAAGGACCCGAATTCAGTTTTGAAGGTGGTTTTATCCTGATCTTCCTATGTGATCCAAACTTGATGATATCCAGAGAAACCGTCTATGAATGAGTAGGCTTCCTTGTCGCCAACATTTTCTAGCACCTCGTATGTGAAGGGTGTCGAAAAAGGATCATGGATGCAGGCTATGTTCAAACTCCTCAAATAGACACATATACAAATTTCCTTGATCGTTTTAGGTTCACAACCATGGGGCTAACCCAATCAGATTCCTCCAGGTGGACAATGATCTTAGCATCCAAAATTTGATCCAGTTCTTTCCGCACTTTTTCTTTGTACTTAGGATTTAGGTGGTAGGGTCTTCTCTTGACTGGCTTGGCATTGGGTTTTATTTGGATCTTCATAGCTCCCAAGGATCACGCAATTCCCTTCATCTTAGAAAATATTCGAGGAAACAAGTCCTCATATTCTTTAAGGAGGTCAACGACTTGAGTGTTTGTCTCCTTATCCCAGTAATCTCCAATAATGGCCATCTTGGGTGCTTCTTTTGTACCAATATTGTTCTTCTTAGTATTTATGGGCCCATTATAGTTTGGTATGGTCATCTCTTCCACCTTCCCCTTTAGTGTGTGTTCTCCTTCCTATTTTGTTATATGAATGTCGTGAGGGTCTTCGTCATCAATATTTTCACATCAATCTTCTAGAAATGTACTTCTTATTTTAGTTTTTCCACCAGCTGATGGTATGAACAGACCACTCTAGGGTCGGTGACCTTTGGCTACCGATGAAATATGAAGTCCTTAACTAGGAAGAGTGCCTCACTGAGAATTGGATCTTCTATAGTGAACTAGAAGGTGGAAAGAAACTGGGAACTCATATGGGTCCAATCACTTGTCTGCCTCATGAGTTCCTCTTGAATGTATTAGCTTTTAGGAATCATATCCATGGTATTTAAAAATCGATGGACCCATTGGTATTGAGGGATATTTTTAGTATTCTAGTTCCATTTACATAATGAGATATGTTTTTCAGGGTCCTTAGTGCCCTTATATCGGTTGGCTAGTTCAAAGTCAGTGATAGGCTGGAATCAGACTTTTATAAACTTGGCTACCGCTCCTAGCTCTGAATATTCAGGTGGTGGGTCGGCCACCACTGCGCAAAGGTCCCTTGAAACATGGCATCCATGGCCTGAAGTATCTGTTATGCATGGATGGTTTTCTCCATCTATACCAGGAATGTCTCCACTGGTCTGGTGTCATCAAACCATGGGGAATTGTATTGGTTGTGGAGACTAATTATATTCTTAATTCATATGCAGGTCAAAGAGACTGCAAGATACACAATTAATGGTCCTCCCTGCCTGAGAGGGTTGAATTTTTTGTTTTTTTGCAATTCAAATATTGTAATTTCGTATTCAATCTAGACCATTCATTATAAGGTCACAGATCTGATGGTAGAAGTTATATTACGGATTTTTTCCCTAGAAGGCAACCCTATTTTATGAGGGAATTGTATTGCGGTTGTGTATGATTGTGAATATTGTATTCTGAGAGAGGAGAGTCTGAGAGAAATAAGAGGAAGTTACAGTGGGTGTGTTGAAGGTTGTATCCCTTCATTTTGTTGGATAATAAAAAGGAAGGACTTGGCAATTTCTCTGGTGGACGTAGCCCACACTGGGTGAACCACGTATATTTGTGTCTCTATTGTATTGTGTATATTTTGTGTTTTATTTCTTCATTTGTTTTATTTTATTGCTGCGTTATCATGTTTTTCTAAAAACTAGTATCATAGTGAAAGGTAACTCGCAGGAAAAGAGGGTTATTGGTTCAAGTGGGAGAAATGGTGGAAGATGGAAAGTTTAGGATCGAGAAATTTAACGGCCAAAAATACCAGTTATGGAAGATACATATGGAAGATTATTTATGTCAGAAGGATCTATTCCTACCATTGAGTGGAATAGAAAATAAGATGATGGCCATGAAGGATGAAGAATGGGAGGTTATTGAAAGAAAGGCACTAGGAATGATATGACTGAACCTGGAAGCATCGGTGGCTTTCAATATTTCAAAAAAAAAGACAACGAAGGAGTTGATGGATGCATTGGATAAACTATATGAAAAAACCTCGGTGTCCAATAAGGTATTTCTAATGAATCTATTATTTAATATGAAGATGTCATAAGGTAGGTCTATTGTAGATCATTTAAATGAATTTAATACGGTTACACCACAAGGAAATGGTATGTCAGAAATGATGAACAAAACAAGCATGGAGCGTGCAAGGAGTATGAGATTGGATGTTGGGTTGCCCTTACTATTCTGGGAAGATGTTGTAGATATTGTTGTTTAATTAATAAATAGAGGACCTTCAAGCTCTTTGGATTGTGGAATTCTAGAGGAGGCATGGATAGGTAAAAAGGTAAACTATTATTTTTTAAATACTTTTGATTGTGAATCATTTGTCCATATTGATAAATAAAATAGAACAAAGCTTGAGGTAAAATCCAAGAAGTGTACCTTTATTGGATATGGTGTTAATGATTTTGGTTATCAATTACGGGATTATGAAAATCTCAAAATCATTAGGAGTAGATATGTCATATTCAATGAGAAGGTCATGTACAAAGATTAGTTGGAGGGAAAGAAACGGGAAAAAGAAAAAACAGAATACATGGTGCTTGATGAGATCACAGCAAAAGAAATTATAAAGGCACCAGAAAATCAAAATGTACAACAATAGGAGCAACGTGTACCTAAAAATCCTACAAGTGTTGTTAAAATATCTACTAGGTTAAGTAGACCCCCTGAATGATACTATGATTCATTGTGTTATTTATTGTTGATTGATTTTGGTGAACTAGAAAGTTATGAAGAGGAAATGCAGGTAGAATCTAAAAAGAAGTGGGAGCAAGGCATGAAAGAGGAAATGGAATCCTTGGTAAATAACCAAACTTGGGACTTGGTTCAGTTTCCTACAAGAAAAAGAGTATTGCATAATAAATGGGTTTACAGGTTGAAGGAAGAATATGGAGGAAAAAATTGGTGCAAGGCTAGACTTGTTGTAAAGGGGTTTGCACAAAAGAAAGGTATATATTTTGATGAAATATTTTCTCCAATTCTTAAGATGACTTCAATTACGACTATTTTAAGTCTTGTGGTAGTAGAATATTTTCATCTTGAACAGTTAGATGTAAACACATCTTTTCTCCATGGGGATTTGGAGGAAGAGATTTATATGCAACAGCCACAGGGGTATGAGGTCAAAGGAAAGGATAATTTGGTATGCAGGTTGAAGAAGAGATTATATGGCCTAAAGAAAGCTCCAAGGTAGTGGTATTTGAAGTTTTATAGGTTTATGATAGAACAAGGTTATAGTAGATGTCATTTTGACCATTGTGTTTATTTTAAAAGGCTAGAAAATGGAAGCTATATTATCTTTCTATTGTACGTAGATGACATGCTTGTTGCAGGGTCTAATATGAAGGATATAAATGTTCTCAAGAAGAAATTAGCTAATTCATTTGTGATGATGGATTTGGGCACTGCAAAAGGTTGTTTCACTTTCAACAATGGAATCAAAGTATGTCACTGCTATAGAGGCTAGTAAAGAGATGATTTGGCTACAATTTTTTATGGAGGAATTGGGAAAGAAGCAGGAGAATAGAAGGTTGTACTATGGCAACGATACTATCATTCATCTTGCAAATAAATCAACTTTTAATTCTAAGACTAAGCACATACAGCTCAGGTACCATTTCATACGATCCTTCTTGGAAGATAGACATTTGAAGTTGGAAAAGATACATAATAGCCAGAATCCTGAAGACATGTTAACAAAGGTAGTAACCAAGGAGAAATTGAGTTTCTGCTCAGTTTCAGTTGGTCTTCAAGTATGAAGGTGAAGATGAGAAATTCTCTAGGTCCAAGGTGAATCATAGTCCAACATGTATAACAACAGTGGAGTTGTTGTGATCAGTCTCCAAGTGGGAGATTGTTGGTTGTGGAGCCTGATTATCTTCCTAATTCATATGCAACTCAAAGAGACTATAAGATACACAACTAATGCCCCCCTGACCATGATGGGGCCAATTTTTTTTTTTTCGCAATTCAAATATTGTAATTTTGAAGTCAATCTGGATCGTTCATTATAAGGTCGCAGGCATAATGGTAGAAGTTATGTTAGGGTTTTTTGCCCTAGAAGACAACCCTATTTTATGACAGAATTGTATTGTGACTGTGTATGATTGTGAATATTGTATTATGAGAGAGGATATTGTGAAAGAAAGAAGATGAAGTTACAACATGTGTGTTGTAGGTTGTATCCCTTCATTTTTCTAGATAATAAAAAGGAAGGACCTGGAAATTTATTTGGTGGACGTAGCTCACACTCGGTGAACCATGTATATCTATGTATCTATTGTATTGTGTATCTTATGTGTTTTATTTACACATTTTTTTTATTGTATTGCTCTATGATCCTATTTTTCTAACACATTGGAAAGTTCAAACCCAATCCATCGCATTGCTTTCATGACCCGTGGGCACCTGCGCGTGGAAACTTTGTAGAGATTATTTTTCCATCTATCCAAGGAATATTTGGAATTTGTGTCATAATATTTGACACTCATCTAGTTTAATTCACCATCTGTGTTGGGATTGATATAGTCCTCTCTGCACCCCGTGAGCTTGTAAATAATTTCAAATTCTAAGCTCCACGCATGCTCATCTACGGGCTCATTATAGTGGTCACCCTCATATTGTTCTAGAGGCGTGACCATGCACATGGTGTCAATTTCAAAGGACATCTACCTCTTCTTTAGGTTTAACATCGCATTATTGTCAAAGGCCCAGTCAATTCCCAATAATGCAGGATATGAATCAGACTCATCCATCATATCGATGAATTCAAATTTAGCCTTTTTTTTCACTCCTTTGATGTCCACTTGCTCAATCCAACCTATGGGATAGATCTTGTATTGATTGGATAATCGTAGTTGGATGGGAAACCATAGAAATTGAGGTTTACCCATCACTTCCCAAGATTTATTGGGTAAAATGTTCACATCAAACCCTAGATCCAACATGACTCCATCCATGTCATACCCACCAAGCTCTATTGTCATCTTGAACTCTTGACCAATAACATTTTTCTTGTTGACCTGGTAGACATCGCTTTCTGGCAGTGGAGCTGATATGATGGTCTCATGTCCTTGTTCTTTCATGCAAGAAGTTAACATCTGGTTCAACTTGCTTGTAGCTTTTGGATAAGAAAGCACAAATAGAAGTTTAAGAAAGTATTGACTTGATCTTTGGCTTATGCCATGCGACCTAAGTCGCGCAAGGTTTTTACGTGCATTGTGTGTTGTAAATCCTCCCGACACTGCTCCTCATAATCATTTTTCTCAGTGCATCACATCATAGTCTGTTTGTGTGATTCTTCTATCAATATTTTGGTTTTGTGTTGGATTTCCTTGTGCACACGAGCCTCCTCCAAAGATATTTATGTCACATGCGTGAGATTCTTCCACAACCTCTACGTTTCTCGCTGCACTTCTTTGTGGATTCATGCTTCCTCAAGTGACCTTTTTTTCACCCTCTGCACTTCCTCTTAGATATATGCCTCTTCAAGAGAGTTGTAAGTTGCATGTTGCATCTCCTCGCGCGCTATTTCTTCTTCAAGGGCTCTTTGCGTGTCTCACATAAACTTATTTTTTTGAGCAACATCAAACTTAGGAGGCGGTTGGGGTACCTTCCTAAACTTACCATATGGTTGTTGATCCGAGCCTTTATCGTTCTTGAATTATATCCCTATCTTCACCCCTCTGTAGGTTGTTACCCAAACATTTGCTTCCTCGTTCTTCTTCTTGTTTTTTCATGGCTCAGAATGCACCATGTTACAGTCGATTTTCTTGTCCTCACACATCTTCAATAACTCGAGTCAAACCTCTATTACATGTTTAGGACTATAACAATATGCACATAGCATGCACAGTTTAGTGCAAAATTGTGAGACATGACCAATCTCATCGTAATTGAAACATGTGGGGTGAATAGGTTGAGTGAGCCTATTATTGGGATTGGGCACTAGTTGTGTCGGTAATAATGTTGGTCTCGAGGAGATTTCATTATGATATTGTAGCAGTTGTTCTTGTGGAATAGGAGGTAAAGGTGGTGGAACAAAACCTAGCAGAAGTTGCAGAGTGTTGGTGGAAATTGAGGATATGAAAGGTTGGACATAGGGACAGGTGGGGCTTGAGGGTTCCCTTGGTTATTCCCTCCTCTCCATCCTTGAGGACAAGGTTGTTGGTACTATGCAGACCATTTTTCCAACTTGATGAGTTCCATTGTTATTGTTGTTGATAATAGGGTGGAACTTGAGATTGTGGATCTGGGTATGTGGGTTGGTTCCTAGATTGCCATGGCCTCCTAGGTGCATAAGAGGATTACCCAGGATCCTCACTCCTATAGATGGCTAACAAAATGGGCAATGATGGACATTTTTCAGTTGAATGGTCTTTTGTGCAGAAGCCACAAACTAAAATATTATCTAATGTGCATTCCCTTGAGGAATGCTTCCTCCTGCATCTTGGGAAATATATGTTCATTGCTTCATTTTCCTCCTCCTGTTTATTTTTAATCTTTAGGGTGTCAAATTGAGAACCTATTGTGCTTAAGATATCTGTCTTGAATTTCTCTAAAAGTTTCCCTATCTCTACTCTTGTGATACCACCTGAACTAACTGGTTTTAATTTTCTATTATAAGGGTCCCAGACATTCTTTCCTGTTTTATATCTACTCCTTGAGTAATTATTACACATTTCACATATTTCGGCAAATGGTTTATGAGAGATTTCACCTCATGCCATCAGGTTAAGCATCTCTAGGTATTCTTCTGAAATTCTCTCAAGTAAAAGAGCCCTAATTGCATCCTTTGGGAGGTCATGGTATTTCAATTTCTGGGAGATGTATGCAAACCATTCCATATAGTCCTCTTCTAATTGTTGGATTTTGAAAATATCATTACGAGATTCTTTGGTTTTGCAGTAGCCTTGGTAATTTTTAATAAAGATATATTTCATGGCTTCCCAAGTCCTAATACTGGATTCTCCCAACCCCATGAACCATCTTAGTGCAGAGTCCTTGAGGGTGGCAAAAAAGAGTTTTAGTTTTTGGGCATCTTGTAAGTAGTTGTAGCTCCTACACAAGATGTCGAACTCAGATAGGAAGGTATCTGAATATTCACTTATTTTACCATAAAAGTTGGGTAGTTATAAGAGAGGAATATTTTTCATATTGACATTTGGGGTGGTGTCCAAAATTGGAAACCCGAAGGTAGTTTCGGTTTGGTTTCCAACCTCTTCTTCCTCCCCGTGTCTTACATTTTTGTGATCACCCTGATCATCCATACTGGTTTGGTTTCCAAAAACAGAGTACCTAGGTGGTTTTATATTTGAATAAAATAAGGTATCCCTCGAATGGGAAGGTATTCCTATTGTTTGGGTGTCTGGGACTCTACTCGAGCCGGTTGAGATTGTTGGTGCCAAATTTTTTGTGTCAATTTGAGAGATAATTACGTTGGTTGAACTACCAAACAAAATATTCACCTGTTCAGGGTCTATGATGTATTCAAAGTTAAGATATCCTAGTGGCGGTGTAAAATCAAAGGTTTTAATGTTTGGTTCTGCATAAGGCTAGAGAGGTCTTGCCTCTTGCTCCACTATTACTGATGCTTCAATTTTTTKTTCTATAGTGCTCCCTGTCTTAGTCTCTTCAGAGACTACTTTAACTTTTTGGTTTGAGCTAGCTCCTATTTTTCAGTATCGGTCTGYGGAATTTATGAGTGGAACATTCCTTCCCCCAAAAAGGTTGGAAGGAACCTTGGTTGAAAGATCTGATTTATATTTAATGTATCTACCTTTTGGGTCTCTAGGTTTGTTCATGAAAGAAAACAAAAACAAAAAAMAAAAACTACCATTGGGTTTGGGGGAACCTTCTATAGCAGATGCGCACGTTCTTTCCTCTCGTCTTAAAGTCCCCCCACCACCAAACTAATGCTAAGGTTTAGAAGTGATCTAATTCCTAACTATTTCCTACCTTGAGACAACTCCTCGACAACGACGCCAAAAATGATGGGTATTCTATATACACTAAAAAGCCTCAATTAAATTGTCAACCCAGGGTAAGTAAACTTAGATTTGTAGCACTATATGTGCCAAGGCAGAAATTCTAGAGGTAATATAGTCTAACTAAGGAAATGGGCTATCTAAGGGCTAATCTACTTAAGCAAAGACTATTAATGATCAAACCCTACTAAGAAACTTAAAATATTTACACTATGTAACTTTTGAACAAAGGATCGATGGATAGTCCTAAGAAGAAAATGAAAACCCTACTTAAAGAAAACTAACTTAATCATGACAATAAGCAAAATCAAAATATCTACCTAATAAGCAATAACAACAACAAACTACTTTAATTAACCTATTCAAATTCAATAATCAACTATCCTATGAAAGCAAGTAAATAGACAAATAACTACCCTATCAAAGAAAAATAGACAAGAAAGCAACTACCCTATTAAAGCAAGTAAACAAGCAAGCAAACAACTAACTAACCCATGATAACTTCTACAAGAAGTAAACTAATCAAGATTACTCAATAAGCAACTAATCAAACTAATAAGCAAGTGAACTCTATTCTTAAATTAAACTTCACAATTACTTCTAATTTATGAAATGAAATCTTTAATCTACTAAATTCAAAGCATAATGACAATAAAAGTAATTAAAAACTACTCTTTAATATATGATAAGAAAACTATTCTTTAATCTACCAAAGCAAGAGGACTATTCTCTAATCTACAAAAGCAAGGAAACTATTCTTTAATCTATAAAAACAAGAAAACTCAAATATAGTGTTGATGGTTATGCCTCCGGTGTCTTATAATATCATGATGACATTTAACAATTAAAGATAACTCAAGAGGTATAAACTCAATATTGACTTCTATAGCAAAGTGAAAAGTATGAATTAGACAATCCAATGAGAACTTAGCCATGATAGAAGCAACATCAACTACCCTGCATATCCATGTGATTATTCAATCATGCATTAATCATCAACAGTATAAAAACACTATTATAGTAAATTCAATTGAATTCTATGCTAACAAAAGAAAATTCATACTAATTAGATTCATAACTAGAAACTAAACTCAATAATCAACTTTGAATTGAAATTGTAACTTAGATCTAAAAAACAAATTGCATAAAGTAAACTAAACTAGTCCTATTTTAACAATTCAAATTGCAAAAGAGGAAATACTCATAAAACATAAATTAAATTCTATTCCTATTTCAGCATATGAAAAGAAATTAAATGAACAAACTAAATGACAATTTAGATAAGCAAAATTAAGTAGCAATTAGATAAATAAATTGAAAATGGAAACTAAAACTAACAACTATCCATCCACTTAAACTTGTCAAAGAAACCATAAACTAAAAACTCTGTTTTAAATCCTATTTCAATTTATAGAGAATCTAACTATCATCTAACTACACACAGAGGTTAATATCTAAGCTTGCAAGCTAGTTCCTACTAATTAAAAAGTCATTGCAAATTAACACTAGCCTCCACAATAACCTGCAAAACTGAACGAAAACAATTAAATTATAAACAACAATTTGTACAATAAAGAAGCATAATGAAAACTGATGTACAGGAAATAAATAAAATGACAACTACACTATTCAAATCACAAGAAAACTAATTAGATATTTACCTAGACTGCTGGTGCCCCCCCCCAACAAGTCGTGGCTACTCTTCAAAGGTGAACCATGAGCTCAACAACACAAATTCAACATTAAAATAAAAAACACAGTCTTTACACAGTTTTAGCAAAATGTGTCTGAAAATAGAAAAACATAGTTGCACTGTATTTTTCTCTCTAACTCTATCTGTCTAACCACTGAGGTGGTATTTATAGTCTTAAAAGCTGAGAGGTCGACCACTGGAAGGGTCGACCTTCTCTAAAAACAACTAATCACATTCAATGCGTCCTAACTTTCGGTGGCTTCTAGAAACATGGTGAGCCAATAATCGCTCAGCATAACAACCCAAATCAAGTTGTCAGAAGCTTAGTAGTTGGAGTCCATGAGAAAAAGAAAAATCCATGTCTTTGATTCACACATTGCTAGCGGCCAATATGATAACCTCCAAATCACGCATGGTTTTAGTGCAGTATGGAGGGTCAGACAGAGTGTCAAATGGAGTACCAGACTGAGTGCCAGATGGAGTGCCAGATGAAAAAACGAGCTGCGATTTTGCCCTGTGACACACAGAACATGAATTAGTTTCCTGAAATCATAAAAACATGCTGAATTATACTCAAAATCATCATAAAACATGAATCATGGATACCTGGTATGAATCATAGTGATTTAACACAAAATCTCTTCAAAACTCTTTAAAACAGGAAAATGCATATACATATTCGGCCAAAAAGGATCTAATTAACTTCATTAAATTAATCATATCACGGGCCCAACAATTGCCTTTCCAAGTATGCTCATTTCCGTGCTCTTCAACACCCATTTACAACATCCACTGTGGCTCAACTTTTTATGGATCAGGTCTTCAAGCTTCATGGCATGCCGCATTCTATTGTTTCCGATCACGACCCAACTTTCACCAAAAAATTTTGGCAAGAATTCTTCAATCTACAAGGCACCCAATTGCATCTCAGCTAAACTTATTATCCCCAGACTGATGGTCAAACTGAAGTTGTCAACAAGTGTTTGGAAACATATTTGAGGTGTTTTGCATCAGAAAAGAAAAATCAGTGGGCTCAATGGTTACCACTAGTTGAATGGTGGTACAACATTTCATACCATAAAACTACCCGCATGACACCTTTTGAAGCAGTATATGGATAAAATCCACCTTCAGTTCTCTCATATTTACCAGGTGTCTCAAAGGTCCAGGTGGTTGAACAAACACTTATAGTTCAAGATGTTCTTCTCCATACCCTCAAAGAGAATTTGGTCATGGCCCAGAATCGCATGAAGAAACAAGCAGATCAAGATCGCTCTGAAGTTCAATTTGCAGAAGGGGATCAAGTGTTTCTTTGACTGCAACCTTACAAGAAAAATTCCCTCAAGGCTGACCATTGTCAGAAATTGGCACCCAAATTTTATGGTCCGTATACCATTCTCAAGTGTGTGGGACATGTGGCCTATCGGTTAGATTTTCCTAGTCATTATAAGCTACATCTCATTTTTCATGTTTCCTTATTAAAGAATGTGATTGGAACTAAGTGCCAAACTCAAACCAACCTTCCCGATTTGGATGAAGAAGGCTACATTTGGCTACAACCACAAGTAGTTTTGGACCAACATGAGCGTCGCTTGCATCAAAGAACCATCAAGGAAGTGTTAGTCCAGTGGAAAGATACAACCCCAACATATGCTACTTGGGAACCAACTACCATTCTGCAGCAATTTCCACACCTCAAGCCTTGAGGACAAGGTTGTTTTTCAAGGGGAGGACATGTTAGGGACCTAACCCCTCACATAGGTAGAATAATATATTTCTATGTAATAAAGACATAAGACCTTGATGTTGATGAAAACTTCTACAAGTTGCAAGATGATGCATTGCTACATGATCAAAGTCACCATGACTAAAACCAGAGACCAAGTCGATCAATTTTGTTAAATTGTTAACGAGTTTAAACATCGATAGAAATCTCAGAGATTGAATGCAGATTATGCAATTGAAGTTAAAAAATGAAAACACAATTTCAGATCTCGAAATCGAATCGAAAAGAAAATCAAAGGATCGATTTCAATCACAGAGGAATAAGAATAAAGAGTTGTAGGCAGAGTCTCAACAACCGTCTGATCAAATGATTGACGTTGGCGATTGATTTGCTGATTGGGATTTATACCACATTGGCAACGGGGCGGGGTTCATATGAGTTTATAAAGACCACCCTCATTATACCTATTCGACGCATAGTGAAAAGGAATGGTGAGGGATCTAGGTGCTTGGACTTCACATGAGGATCACCAACCTAGAGCCTGGGACAACCTGTTAGGCCCCCTACCTTTTGGAAGAAGTGAAAAAAATCGTTGATTTACCGAGGAGATGATCTTGTCCATTGGATTAATATTTTTTTAATACAATGTTGGTGCGACATTCATATGGGTGATCGAGGGTTTAAAACTTGTTAGTTATTTTTAGTTGGAGAAACTTGCAATGGTGGAGAGACTGCTATGTATATCAGTAACTTTGGCATAATTCCAATTTTGGAGGATTGCTAAGTTCAAATGCTTGTGAATAAACATTCGGATGTTGAGACCACTATTCTTGTTGGAGTTTTTGGCATATTGCCAAATTGTGGAGGTTCGCCAAAACTAGTTAAAGACTTGCACAACAAAAACACAAAGACAATGAATCAAACAACATCACATTATTCGATGAAAGCCCTGGTGTGATAACTACAATTCATAACTGATATCAAAATAATAATTTAGATGCTTAAATACTGAAAGTATCGATTTAAGGAAGTATTGTGATGTTTGTTAATATTTGTATTACACATTAACACAATCATTAGATTTGAGATGTAGATCGAAGAGATGTGTGGTTATGAAAAGTCATGTTAATGATTGTGTTACTTAAAACAAGGGTTATGTAATCTTAAATCAAGAGATGTGATGTTCATGAAAAATTGTGAAATTGAATGAACATACATGTTGTTTTGATGAAGAGTTATGTTGAAGACATTTATAAGTGTGCTGATATTTTAAGGAATTCGTGGGACTGCAGCAAAGACATTGAAGATCAAATGCAGAAAGTGACAGAGAAAAAATCATGATATCCAGTGCATGATACATAAGATTTATGGATTTATGAATAGAGGTTGGTTGGGAGGTGCTAGGCCAGGTTGGAGCATGCAGAGGAGTATGTTATTCCTTGTCAGTTGTAGCTGAATAAATAGGGGGTTGTAGCCTCCTACCAGTTGGAGCTCATGAATAGGGGTGTGGGTGCATCCTGATTAGTGGATGCTAATCTAAAGAGGAATAAACCATCTTCCTTCTATTGTAGCTTGTAAAAAAAAAAATTGTAGTTAATAGAAAGTGTTTGTGGTTTTCCCAATTGGTTTCCACGATAAAACATTGTGTTAAAATTTTGTTTGCATTCCTGCAATTGATCTAGAATGGATCCATGAACCAAAATGGGTCCAGGAAGGCCTAAAAATAAAAGTGATCAGAATGGATTCAAAACGAACGTGTGCATAGGCCTCGTCGATACGAACCCAACACAATTTGAATGGGCTCAAACATGTCGTATGCAAAAGATATCGTGATCTGTTCGTTTTGTCAAACAAGCAAAAACAATTTGCTGACTGTACAGTCTGTACAGTGCTGATGTGGCAATTGACTGTACAGGATGTATAGGTGGCATGGCAGGGTACGTTGGCATGTTGACATGGACATGCGATGACATGGACAGGTGCATATGTGGACAAATTAGATTGTGACACATGGCACCACTACAAGGGTGACATGTGGCATGAGTTGACATGGCATGTAGAGTTGGCGCCCTAACAGGAGGGCGAATTGGGTGTTGACATGTGTACATTATATGGGTGAATAGAATGGTGCCATGTGGCCCAATCCCCGGATGTCACCTGATACCCGTCCATTGGTTGTTGGATGTATGGGAAATTTTTTATGGGTTCTATGAGATTCGAACCCGTGACCTTTGGTACGGGAGGAGAGGTTTGGCAGGGCCAAGCTACCAGCCTACCCACAATGGTACTTGTTATGTAATATGCGAATCAAATATTTAAACTTACCTTGTTGTAAAATGGACAGATTAAAGGGCTGGGTGATATCCCCATCCCCCGAGGCACCTACATAGAACCATATTACGTGACCATACCACATGACCCTTGTGTTATAACTGTTGGCGGATGTTTAGCCTTGGTCTGGAGTTAAGCCCTAGCGCTTTGTCATATGACCATTGCATATGAACGTTGATATAACTGTATGGAGTGGATTAGTGGGTTAGCGCCCGATTGACTGGGATAGCATGCCAACCAAGGGCATAACCATGGCTAAAATGACGAGGGTCTAACCATTCGGGGTGCGTGGAAGGTAAAGGATGTGACCATATGACTACACATGTGACCAAAGGCCAGCGATCAAGGGGCTAGCGCATAGCGCTTGGCCATATGGAGGTGCGCATGCGACCAGGGGCCCACGAATAGGGGGTTGCGCTTGTATTTTTATCCATTTGTGGGTTTTAAACTTTATAATAAATATTTTAATGGATTTTTAACCAGTTTTGGGAGATTTAGTCCATTTTTGGAGGATCTTGGGCCCTTTTTGAGGCTAGATCTTGGGGTGAAGTTGGGATTTTGTTGCCAACATCAAGCCTATATAAACCATATCTTCTTGAATCCATTAAGGAGGTTCAGAATAGGAAAATGATGAATAATTGTAAAGTCAAAGTCATTTTTATGCAGGGAATCCATTGAGGAGAGCACCTTTGTAGGCCATTTCTGGGAGCTTTGTTCATCCGATTTCAGTTTCGTCAGTTTTGTTGGATTCTTGAGATCTGGTAGAACATGACCAGATTAGTTTGTAACCATTTTTACACTTTTATGATATACATTTTAAGCTTTTAATAGAAATAAGAAAGCCTCACCCACTGAGACAAAAGGCCCAAAGACGTAGGTGAGATTGTCGAACTCTGTTATCACTTTGTTGTTTATGGTTTGTTGTTCCTTATTGATTATTTCTAGATATATATATTTCTTTATGGATTCCATGTTTCATCTATAATTCTTCCTCTTTCATTAAATTCCTAAATGGTAATTTAAGTCATTCTTTAAAACTCAACCATGTTCATTAAAATATATTTTCAGATCAAGTGGTATCAGAGCGAGTTGACGGTTGGTTTTTGAGTTTGCATGATTACTAGGGAAAAGTTGAATCGTGGTGAAGGCGATATTGTTGGAGAGAATCCTGATATTGGATTGAGAAAGATAACTTCTCAAAGTGAGAAGATGGCATTGGAAGAGGGACTTTCTCATGATGAGAAAGAGTTTCGAAAGACTTTCTTCACCATGTCGGAGATGATGAAGGTTATATATGAGGATTACTTGGAACGGAAGAGACCAGTTCTAGGTGAATCTTCAAAGGTCAACAGTGAATAAGGAGAGGATCCTCCTCAAACTCCTCCTTCACCTCCTTCTTCTCCATCAAATTCTTCTTCCTCAAGTTCCAGTTCTAAATCCACCGCAAGAAAACATTCACATAAACATAAACAAGAAATGCCTTTACTTAAGATTGATGTGAAATTTGAATTACCCATGTATGATGGTGAAGTCAATGCAAAGAGGCTTGATAACTGGGTCAGGCAGATGGATTTTTATTTCAATGTGCAAGTAATCAAAGATGAGGCCACTCAAATCAAATTGGCATCGCTTCAACTTGCAGGCACAACACTTATCTGGTGGAAAAGCAAGTTGAAAAATGGCATGCAACATGTGGGTAATGTATTTCCATCATGGAAAGTTTTTGTTTTTGCACTTAAAAAGAAATTATATCCTTTGGGTTATAAATAAAAGGCTTTAATTGAATGGAAAGGTCCTAAACTAAGAAAAGGACAAATAGTGAAAGAATACACAGATGGATTTCGTAAAATGGAATTGATGTTAGATATTCCTTTACATACCCAAGAAACTCTTATGAAGTATATAGGAGGTTTACCTGTACATATTCGTAACACTGTATTTATGTTTGGACCTACTAATATTGATGAGGTTTATGTTCAAGCAATGTACATTGAGGCAGGGAAAACAAGAGTTGGTGTATTAGGGGAATTGTCTTCAAAGAAAGAGGACAAAATAAAGTGGAATGGAAAGAAGGAAAATCCAGTGGCAAGAAAGGAAGATAAGCCCTCTTACAAGCATTGCAGGAAAGAAGGGAATGATGAGGACTGTTGTTGGCAATTGCATCCCGAAAAGAGACTAAAATGGTTCAAAGAAAGGAAAGGGAGGCACACAATTGCAACAACAACACGACCAACATACTTGGGATCAGATTCAGGTGACGAATCTAAAATATCAGTAGTTGGTTTGACAGGTAAAATTGGTGATGGATTTGATTCTAGAAGTAAATTGTTTCATATAAGGGTCATAATGAGGCATACTATGGTTGACACATTGATAGATAGTGGATCTCAATCTAACTTGATTTCAGAGGAAGTGGTTAAACAATTGAGATTAAACACTCAGATGCATCATAAGCCTTACTCACTTAAATGGATAAGCAACAATCATAAATTGCACATAACAAAGMAATGCACATTAAAGTTTGCAATTTCATCTAAGTTTGTGGATGAGGTAACATGTGATGTGGTGCCACTCAATGAATGTGGAATGGTATTAGGCAGTCCTTATTTGTATGATCACAAAGCAATCTTCTACATGGAAAAGAATCAATATCACTTAATCAAAGAAGGCAAGGAATATGTTGTACATGCTCATCACTTAAAAGCAAGTAAATATCTTCAAACAATCGAACAATTAAGAAAGGCGGCGCATGCAATAAATACACCTATAATTGTGCCAAATCAAGTAATTGATCTTAAGCAAGAACATGAGATGATTGTAGAATGGAATATCAATCACACTTTGCTTCAAGATAAGTTAATGTCGTGCAAGTATTACAAACATAATAGCTCATTTGCAGTCATATTTCTGATGTTATCATTAGTAATGTTGTCAACATGGATGATAGTGGCTTCAGTAAGATGTGATAGAGTACAAGTGGATAAAAATATGCTGTCAGTTATCATGGTTGTTTTACAATTGATCTTGATGAGACAGGTGCACAGGACAAAGTTTAAAGATAGAGAACAAGTGGGGTGGCCTATCCCACACTTGATGATTAGTTAGTATCCTTTTGGAGGACCAAAATGTTCTTAGTGGGGATGCGTGATCCAAAATGGATCCAGGAACCAAAATGGGTCCAAGAAGGACTAAAAATCAAAGTGCTCAGAATGACTTCAAAACAGACGTGTGCATAGGTCTCATCGATACGAACCCAACACAACTTGAACGGGCTCAAACGTACGTCATATGTGAAAGATATCGTGATCTGTTCATTTCGTCAAACATGCAAAAAACATTACTGACTATACAGTCTGTATAGTGTCGACGTGGAAACTGACTGTATAGGCTATATGACCGTACAAGTGACGTGGCAAGGTGCGTTGGCATGCTGACATGGACAGGCACTGACGTGGATAGGTGCAGATGTGGACGAATCAGATTGTGACATGTGGCACCACTGCAAGGGTGGCATGTGGCATGGACTGGCGTGGAAAGTACAGTTGGCACGCTGATAGGGTTGACAAGTGGGTGAATTGGATGTTGTCACATGTCCATTAGCTGGGTGAATAGCATGGTGCCATGTGGCCCAGTCATGGGCTTCCATGTGGCACCCCTCCATTGGTCGTTGGATGTATGGGAAAAATTTAATGGGTTCTATGGGATTCGAACCCATGACCTATGGTCCGGTAGAGAGGTTTGGTAGGGCTAGGATACCAGCCTGCCCACAATGGTACTTGTTATTTAATATGCGAATCAAACATTTAAATTTACCTTGTTGTAAAATGGGCAGATTAAAGGGCTGGGGCCTAGCCCCAACCCCCGACGCACCTGCATAGAACCATATTACGTGACCATACCACATGACCCTTGTGTTATAACAGTTGGTGGATGTTTATCCCTGGTCCGAAGTTAAGCCCTCGTGATTTGTCATATAACCATCACATATGACCATTGATATAATTGTATGGTGTGGATTAGTGGGTTAGCGCTTGGTCGGTCGGGCTAGCTCACTGACCAAGGGTGTAACCATGGATAAAACGATGGGGTTATAACCATTTAGGGCGTGTGGAAGGTAAAGGATGTGGCCATATGGCTAGACATGCGACCAAAGGCCAACGGTCAAGGGGCCAGTGCATAGTGCTTGGCCATATGGAGTCATGCATGTGACCAGGGGCCCACAAATAGGGGTTGCACATGTATTTTTATCCATTTGTGGGTTTTAAACTTTATACTAAATATTTTAATGGATTTTTAACTTGTTTTGGGAGATTCAGTCCATTTTTGGAGGATCTTGGGCCCTTTTTGAGGCTATATCTTGGGGGGAAGTTGGGAGTTTGTTTCCAACTTCAAGACTATATAAACCAGATGTTATTGAATCCATTAAGGAGGTTCATAATAGGGAAATGTTGAATAATTGTAAAGCCAAAGCCATTTTTATGCAAGGAAGCCATTGAGGAGAGCACCTTTGCGGGCCATTTTTGGGAGCTTCGTTCATCCAATTTTAGTGTCGTCAGTTTTGTTGGGTTCTTGAGATCAGGTAGAACACAACCACATTAGTTTTTAACCCTTTTTTCACTTTATGATGTACATTTGAAGCTTTGAAGAGAAATAAGAAAACCTCACCCACTGAGACAAAAGGCCCAGAGACGTAGGCGAGATTATCGAATTTCGTTATCACTTTGTTGTTTATGTTTTGTTGTTCCTTATTGCTTATTTCTAGATCTATATATTGCCTTATGGATTTCATGTTTCATCTATAATTCTTCCTCTTTCATTCAATTCCTAAATGGTAATTTAATTCATGCTTTAAAACTCAACCATAGTCATTAAAAGATCTTTTCGGATCAACAATACATAATTAACAAAAGTAAAAATTTGATAAAATTTTTGTGTCACTGATTCACCCCCCCTCTTAGTGACAGGATCTGATCCTTCATCCTCATCACTTCCCTCAAAATGTTGACCTGGAGGACAATCTTCAACATTCTTATTAGTACCTTGGAAATCATCACTTGGAGGAAACTCTTCATCATATTCATTGGAACCTTTAATTTCTCATGCTAAAACAATACCTTCACCATCCATGTCAGTACCTTCAAAATCCTCACTTGGAGAAAGATTTTCATCATCTTTCATTAGTCCCTTCAAAATCCTTACATGGAGGAAAATATTCACCATCCTCATAAGCTCCTTCAAAATCCTCACTTGGAGGAAAATATTCATCGTGCTCATTAGTCCTTTCAAAATCCTCACTTGGAGGAAAATATTCATCTTTCTCTTTAATCCCTTGAAAATCCTCACTTGGAGGAAACTCTTCATCATCCCCATTGGTCCCTTCAAAATCCTCACTTAGAGGAAAATATTTATCATCATCAGTAGTACCTTGGAAATCCTCACTTGGAGGAAAATATTCATCATCCTTTTCACCATATTCCTCCCCTTCATCATTGGCGCCTTCAAAGTCTTTAGAATTAGGACTTTCCCGATCAATATGCTCAATATCATTTCTTTCACTATGATGAAAGTTCTCACTAGGTGAAACATATGACTCCTCGTTTACATTAGAAGTATTCCCACCACATTTGTCAGTCTCAGAAGAGGAGGCATGTGAACAAGATGTTGATTCTCCATAAATAAAATCCTCTCTATTTGATGAAGCCATCACTGCTCACTGCAAATATAGAATGGTGCAAATGCCCACTCTCCCAATGACATTCTTATAGCTTGTGGAGTGAACATTTCCCTCCAAAATATTCCCTGCAAATTTTCCCTCAAATTTTCCCTCTCAAATTTTCCCTCCAATTTTTTGCCAAAACTTTTTCCCCAAAATTTTCCCTCCAAATATTTCCCAAAATTTTTTGCCTCTAAATTTTCCCAAAAAATTCCCCCCCCCCCTAATTTTTCCTCCCAATTTTCCCCAACAAATTTTCCCTAAAGCTTCATCTTTAATATTTTACCTTCAATATTAAATAAATCATACTCTATTAATTCATCATAAATTAATTAATTACATTATGTTTTATCTTTTTTAATTTATCCCACATTGATTAAATGTAGAGATGGTTTATATAACACTTGATATATATAAGCTCCTTCTATTTTATTTACCCCATATACAGCTTGAGTGGGCCTAATGGTGAAGAACATGTGTTTCCTCTTAAGAGGCCACAGGTTCAAATCCAAAGGGGGGTAGGGTATGTATACCTTCGTAGACTTTACCAGTCAAATCGCTAGGCGGAGGGGGGTCCCTTGTCCCACAAACAAGGGGGTCTCATACACCAATTTGGTGTGCTGGCTTGGCCGTGACCTTAAAAATAGATTATTATTATTATTATTACTAAACAAACTAACAAGTGGTATATTACTTGGTATATATACACACTCTTGTTTTGGTTTTCTACATCACATCAACTATTGAGCAATGTTTGTTGAATATTTTGGAGCAATTGGGGAACATTTGTTGAATACCGCGGAGCAATCAGGGAATGTTCGTTAAATATTTTGAAGTAAGCTACAAGGGAGAAACATCAAGGGCATTCAACAAGGAGAGACTACACATTTCAAAGGTCATTTTTTTAAAAACTTTATATGTTATAGAAAAAAAACAAATTAAGCTTTTTATCTATGTAAAACATTGAAAACCTTAAATTTCGTGTGAATTTTTATATTTTTTTGGAGATAGATCATGAATTTTCAATTTTTTTATATATTTTGAAAGAAATTTTAGCAAAATTTATCACATTTTAAGTCTAAAAAATGACGAAACCCTCCTAAATTTACTATACTTCAAACCTAATTTTTTTAAAAAAACTTTAAAAAAATATTGTTTTACTGCCTTTAAAAGTTTTTTTTTAGGTTTTTTATTTTTATTTTTTATTTTAAGTGTTTTTTTCTTTTCGGTCTCTAGGATGATGCAGAGCATCTCCCTCGACAACTTGGGACCAATTCTACGATCGGAATTGGGCATGGGAGCATCGGGGGCCTGGTTAACCAACAAACTAAAACCTACAACCCCCCCCCCCAAAAAAAAAAAAAAACATAATTTTTTTTAATTTTATAAAATAGATTTAATTAAGTTTTAATGTTTTTTTTTCTAAATTAATATTAGGTTTAAATTTTTTTTGGGGCTAGCCGGGGGAGGGCGATGNCCCCCCCCCCCAAAAAAAAAAAAAAACATAATTTTTTTTAATTTTATAAAATAGATTTAATTAAGTTTTAATGTTTTTTTTTCTAAATTAATATTAATTTTAAATTTTTTTTGGGGCTAGCCGGGGGAGGGCGATGTCGGGCATTTCCCCTGGCGCCCACGTGGCCAAGTCCCTTGACCGGCCGACAGACATGGGCACCGGGGGCAATGCCCAACATCGCCCTCCCACGGCCAACAGACAAACTGTCCAATGTTTAATTTAAAAAAAATTAATTTAAATGTTTTTTGTTTTGTTTTAATATATATTTTTTTATATAATTGATTTAATAAAAAAAATATTTTTTTTTTCGGTTTTGTTTTAATTTTTGTTTTTTAATTTTTTGCTTTCAATACAATTTTTTTAATAAAATTAAAACTTTAATTTTTAAAGTTTAATATTTTTATAAAATTTGTTTATTTAAAAAAAAAATGTTTTTTCTTTTTTATCTAAAAGTATTTTGTATTTTTAATTGTATTTTTTTCTTTAATGTTTTTCATATGTGTAATTCTATTGTTTTTTGTTTTTTTATGTATTATTTTTATTTTTTCTTAAAGTGTTTTGGGTTTTGATTTTTTGTATATGATTTTTGCCTTAGTGTATATATATTTTGTGTCTTAGAAAAAGTAAGTTTTTAGATAATTTTAATTTAACTTTAGTTTTTTTTCCAGAAACAAAATTTATTTTATTTTTCCTTAAATAATTTGTATTTTTTATTTTTTATTTAAGACAATGGTAGGAAAGAAAATCTCTGTGAATATATCTGGAACAAGACCTGTAGTAATGTCATCCAAAATCCCAGTTAGGGCTTCCATGAATGCTAGGCAACAAAATGTTAGCCCAACAAATGAGGTCACAAGAGCAATGAAGAATGTTAGAGAGAGGAAAACTATTAATGGTGAGAGTAGAATGGAGCATTCTTGGTATCTTAAAGACAAACAAGCCACCAATGGAGAAAAAATAATTTTGTATTGTGTTGAATTTAAATATGTCCAAGCAAGCTATTAGTCACTTGGCATGTTACAAGATATATGTTTGGTGCCAGGAACATATATTGTTTATGCATTGGTGAAACAATCAAAGACATATCTCAATATTAGATATTGTTTGAATATGGCAAATTATAAAAAGGAATAAAAGTTAACAGAATTATGTGTAATGATCGTGAAAGACATTGAGATGGACAATGTAAGTTTGCGTATTCTTATTTTTGTAGCATGTATTATTATGAGTTTCATGATAATTGTTAAATCTTATTTAACAATGGAAATGACATATTTTATTTTTATAAGATTTTTCTAGGTGCCTTTCATAGATGTTAGTGGGGATTTATTCTATAGAGAGAAATATCATGGAAGTCATCAATTCCTTTCATATCGATAAGGCACATGAAGGAAGGAAAAATAAGCAAAGAGTAACAAAAGTTGAAGTTGTAGAAGAAAACAAAGAAGAAATAAAAGTCATCATTCTAGAAAGGATAAAAGGGTTACATTTGAAGATATGGAAACTCAAGATGAATATTTCGCTGAGATTAATGCCAATGAAGTTACCTCTGTTCATCAAAATAAGACTAAACAACATCAACACAAAAGAGGTATGGCCAATGATGATTTCATTCCTAGTGATTATGAAGAGATTGTTGAGTTAGATGAAATTCATTTAAATTGTAAAAAGAGGAAAGAAAAGTTTGTTGATGAAGAAGAATTGATAGTTACCTATGAATATCATGATGGAAGTCCTAAAGGTAGCAGAGAAATAATAACACCTGGTGCTGATCTAGAAGATGGTATTATCAAAACAACACAAAATACCATTTGAGATCGACTAAGGAGGAAAATTTTGGTTGAATAGGCCCATACATTTCTATTGAATGTGAAGCAACTATATAAACCCACACAAGGCGAAGAAAAATACCAAGTTAGAAAACCACATCAGTTGGATATCCAAAACTTAAAGGCACTGATTAGGAACAATCCATATGCACATGTGGTTGACTACTTAGTTCTTGTTGATCCAATGTAAGTTCCTACCAAGGATGCATTTGATAGGTCAAAATGTTTTGAGTATAAATATTTTGTTATTGGAGGAAATCATTTTGCAGAGTCTAGAAGAGAATTGATGCAAGAGTATCCCAATAATCCTCTCTTTGAGCCAATCAGATGTGTAATTTATGTTGGTTTAACATATGGAGAAGCAAAGTTATTGGCATGGGATCACAACACATATAATGAGTACAAGATTTCCATGACTTTCATTCAGAGAGTGAGATTTATCCATAATGAGTTTTTTGTAATATCTGGTGGGGATAGATCAAAAGTTGATGCAAATTTTAGGAATGAATGTTGTATGTAAATAGGATTCCCTATTTATGAGGAAAGTGTAAAAGTAAAAAATCACAAAGGAAGTGATGCATTCAGAGTTGTGGATAGCTATTTCCAATTGGGATTTAAAACTGGATAGATATGGGATTTGGTAGATGAGATATTCAACCTATGGGAAAATATTAGTATAAAAATCATAAGGTTAGGAATTATAAACCCTTAATAGGTAGCACAAGTAAGACATGTCCTGAAATAAAAAACCTTCCAGATGATATGACTATAACGGCTTGGAGAACGATGCAAGGAGTGGAGGATGAGAAACTTGTCATAGTTATACTATCATGTGTAAGGTCAGGTGAATTATCAATGGAGGAAATGTGTGATGAATTTAAAAAGTAAGTTTGTTGAGTTATTTCTTATCTATGTTATGACTAAAAATTAATTGTTTCTATATAACATAAGAATGTATTTTATTCTATATATGATTATAACATTAATTTTTTTTTATTTTTATGTAGTCACAAGGTTTATATGATAATACAAGAGGAAATGGTTAAGATGTTTAATGAACAAAGTTGAGAGGATGTTAGACTCAACTATCCAGATTCAAGCTCTTCAACAACATTGAGTCAATTTTTTGTTGCATTCAAAAATGTATGTTGATTTATTACATTCATTTGTACATTAATTTATTTCGATTTTATTAGTTATAGATATATAATTATATGTTTGTTTGTTTCATTAAAGATGTCAAAGAAGAATATAGCTGGAGTACCTGAAACCTTCAAAAGTTATATTCAAAAAGCTATGTTTGAAAGAGAAAGAAGACAACGTCTTCAAAATGTTGATCTTGATGACACCTTTTATCACTATATTTGGAATGGGCTTGACATTGTTCAATATAAAGTGATATTAGGGGATTGTGAAAAATTTGCAAATATTGTTCCTAAAAATGAATACTCCCTAGTTATTGCAGATATCCCTCGTGGTTATAATATCCAAAACATTGAATATGATATTGAAATTTCAGTAAAGTGGTTATGGGATTTCTAGAAGTCACAACATCAACATTTTGGATATTTTTGGTTTTCATTCAGACACACAACAATGATTAGTACAATCAAGTTTCAAGGGAAAAGGAGAGACAAGGATGATCCTTTATTGGTAAGATATTGAAATTGTATGTTTAGCGATTAAGATTAGAAATCTATTTTATTAATTCACAAGTTAATTGAATTTGTACTTATTTATGTTACATGAAAAAAACTAATATTCATAGCTCCAATATTGAACCATTTACATGCTATATTGAAAGTATACATCTTGCAAGCTGGACAAAAGATGATACTTATGAATCTATTCTTTACAATGTAAAGGATGGAAAGAAGCCTAGTAGTTTATTGGTTTACAATGCTATGGCTAGAAAGCTAACATATGAGGAAAATGATTTCAAAGGAGAGATCGTTAACATTTATCAAAAGCCACAAGCACGAATTAATTATGTTATAGATGCATTTTCAAATGAAGGATATTGGGTTTTGGATTTGTTCTCTGGTTCAGGTAAGATTTATGATATAACATTTATGAAATCATACTACACTCTTTATTATTTTTAATTTATGTTGTTTTACATTATTTACTTTAATTGTTTATTTTTTATTTGGTGATTAGGTACATCATTAGCATGTTGCTTACAAAAAGGAAGGAATTGCATAGCCATTGAAAGTGACGTAGTGCAATGCGGTTTTATTCAACAAAGAATTAATGTTATTCGAGCTCTTCCAGATGAAATGCAAGAAATTGGCTTAAGGAAATGGGATTTTAATGACTCAAAGGTAGCAAAAACATAACATGAACCTCAAGTACCATTAAGAGGTCTGCTTGGAAAAGATCACTTTGGAGAACTTGTGAATATCAATAACTCAATGGAAGAGCAACAAGAGCCAGATGAGCCAATGGAATCACATAATGATGTCCAAGAAAATGATGATGTGTCTGTTGAGAATGATGAATTTGGGATATATGACATTGTCGATTAGTTTTAGGATGCCCTTGAAGACAATGCTGAATTTTGTAAATTTTTGATGAGTTATAATTGTAATGTTTTGACTTTCGGATTTTAAAATAAGAATAAATATGCATCTATTGTTGTTTTATGATGAATATATTTTATTATTTTCTTTTTACTTTTCTTTTTATGTGATTCAATGTGCTAGAAAAAATGACATTAAATATTGTTAAGTTTATACTGTAAATCTATAAAAATATCATAAAAAATGTTAATTTTCAGTGATGTTTTTTCCATTTTTTTGTTCAAATTTGTCCATAAAAACGCTTTATGTGACACATTATTTATAGTGGAAAGATTCCAAAATGTATAGGTTTTTTGTTATAAATTGCTTTGAAATGTATATTTTTTTGCTAAATATTTTAAAATAGTGTTATTTAGCTACAATTATTTGCTATGTATTGAAGTAAAAATAAAAAGTGTGTTAAAAATACAATTTTACACTATATTTAATAACTATGGCACCATGAATTAAATAATGAGACATAATTGTATGAAAAATAATAATTTCAAAATCGTGAATCATATATAATATTTTTATAACATTTTTAGTATCATTAAAAATCATAAAAAAAAACATTGGTAAAAAGAAAATAAAAAAATAGAAAAAAAATCAAAATAGTGGTTGTTTCCTGCTTGCATGAAAACCATACTACTTCCTTGCTTGCATTAATGGCTTCCATGTATTCATCTTATGTAGTTGAGAGTTCCACTACCACTTGTCTTTTTCTCATCCAACTGATTGTTCCTCCAAATAGGTTAAACACATACCCACTTGTAGATCTTCTGCGATCCAGATCTCCATCCCGGACTACATCAACAAAGCCATGTGTGTTCACCACTCTGTCCAATCCTGGTCTTCCTTGGTAGCACAATCCATAATTGGTAGTGCCACAAAAATACCTGAAGACCCTCTTTACTATTGTCCAATGCTCCTTCCCTGGTTTTGACATATACCTACTCAAAACTCCCACTGCATGTGCAATGTCAGGTCTAGTACAGACCATTGCATACATCAAACTGCCAACTGCACTGGCATATGGAACATGGGACATGTCCTCTTCTTCTTCTTGTATCTTGGGACACTGATCTGCAGATAAATTTACACCTATAGGAATAGGAACCTTAACCGGTTTACTTCCATGCATATTAAACCTCTGCAACATCGTCTCAACATATTTTCTTTGATTCAACCAGAGTTTCTTGTTTGCACGATCTCTTTTAATTTCCATTCCCAGAATGAAGTTAGAATAATCGATATCCTTCATGTCAAATTTGGAGGATAGCTGTGATTTCACCTCCTTGATAACATCAATGTTATTTCCTACCAACAACATGTCATCAACATACAACACTACATAAATGAAGTGATTACCAACCTGCTTGGAATATACACAGTGATCAACCCTGCTTCTCACAAATCCCAATCCAAGGATGTATGTGTCAAACTTTTGGTACCACACCCTAGGTGATTGCTTTAGACAATATAGTGACTTCTTTAGCTTACAGACCAACTCTTTATTTCCCTTCACTACAAGGCCTTTTGGTTGCTTCATGTAGATTTCTTCTTCCAGATCCCCATGTAGGAATGTTGTCTTCACATCCATCTGTTCCACTTCAAGATCAAAAGTAGCATCAATAGATATAAGAAATATAATAGAAGTTAACTTAGCAATAGGAGAAAAAATATCACCAAAGTCAATTCCCTCTACCTGGGAATAACCTTTTGCTACTAATCGAGCTTTGTATTTCTCCACTTTTCCTTCTGCATTAAACTTCTTCTTAAACAACCATTTTCTACCAACATATTTTCTTCCAGATGGAAACTCAACTATATCCCATGCCTCATTCTTATCCAAGGAATCCATTTCTTCAACCATGGCCTTCTTCCAGAGTTTACTATCCTCTACATTCATTGCTTCCCTGGCGGTTTTGGGATCATCATCAGTAATAGATAAAGCAAAATTGGAACGGAAATCAAGTGGAATATACCTTTATGGTTTCCTTCTTTCTCTCACTGATCTCCTCAATACTGGGGTATGAGGTTCTTCTTCTTCTTCTGCTTCATCTTCTTCAGATGATTCAAATTTTTCATCATCCAACTCAAGCTCTATTTTCTTAGGTTCTTCTGGCCTTGGTAGGAATTCCTGTTTGGAAACATCTTTTACCTCTCTAAAAAAAACATCTCAACTGTAAATAGTCTTCTTGGTATCTAGGTTCCAAATATTATAACCTTTCACACCATCTTTATAACCAATAAAGATACACGTTTCAACTTTTTTATCCAGCTTACTCCTATTTTCCTTTGGAACATGTACATAAGCATCACAACTAAACAATCTAAGATGTTGAATAGAGGGTTTCTTTTCAGTCCATACTTCATTTAGAGTTTTATCATCCAACGTTTATGAAGGTGATCTATTGACTAGGTAACATATGTACCCACTGTCTCTACCTAGAATTCATGTCCTAACTCGACACCGTTGAGCATGCTCCTTTCTTTTTCCATCAATGTCTTGTTCATCCTTTTTGCAACTCCATTCTACTGAGGAGTGTATGGAGTAGTATTCTTCCTTGCTATACCACACTTCTTACATAATTCTTCGAATTCATTTCCACAGAATTATCCACCATTATTTGTTCTCAATACCTTTATTTTCTTTTCTGTCTGATTTTCTACCAGGGCCTTTGTTGGCCCTTGACCAAGTTTTGGGAACACTTGGTCATATTTGACTGTTTTTAGGGACTTCTACAGCCTGTTGAAGATGGAGCACCAGATGAAGTGGAGATTGTAGAATCTCGGCCCACTTTTGGGTCCCTTTTTGGGTTTTGGGAATATGTAATGGGAAAGGGATGTCGGACCGTGGGTTTACCCATGCTTAGGCCCACTTTTGTATGTATAAATAGACATCTAGGCATCTAGTAGAGGATGGTATTGTATCTATGTGATATAGGCTACGTGCCAAGTGTGATCTATTTGATCAAGGTGTTATGCATTCTATAGGCTTGCAGAGCTTAGTGCAAGTCCCTATGTTGAGACCTAGAAGGATTTGTGTTGTAAGGAAAGGAAGAAGGATCTAGCGAGCTGTGAAGATATTTTATCCTGTGTGTAGTAGGGTTTGGTGGCTCTATGCTTGTAACCGCTTGGCAGATGATAATAGAGAAGAAGATTTGGTGGACGTATCCCAAAGGTGGGGGTGGACCACGTAAATATGTGTGTTATGCTTTATGCTTTGACTCAATGTACTTATCTATGCTTTTTCTAAGTGCTTTGATATATTTAGATAGATCTCTTTATGATTTTTGCTTCTTAGATGTATGTGAATGTAGATATGATATGTATGAAGGTGCTTAGTGTTGATCTACTGGATCTGATATGTTTTACTGTTATTAAGCACTGAAATCCCTTAGATATAAATGAATGTTGTGATGCTCTGTGCTATTTGCGAAGTATAATAAGGGTTGAATATTGATGAATGATCGATGCTAAGTGCTTTGTAAGAGATATAATCACAGATATGTGTCCCATATTAGGTTGCAGACACTTGAGTCCTGCAACCACCCCTGTCTCTACCTCGGGTGAGACTTCATTTGTTTTGCAGGTGTTGCCGAAAGGGATGATAGTTAGGGTTTTGTTGGTGTGCTCTTGTAGCGTTGAACCCTGGTTATGCCCCTGTGCCAACAAATGGTTCCGTTGTCGGGACATGAAACTATGATTGCTGGGAACTGAGGAAGAAGAAGCTTTGTGAAAATATGCATCCTAAAAATGTGGAAGCTTTGTGCGTGGATCTTTTCCCTAGTGCGCAGTATTCCACTTGATCTAAAAAGATCTGTGCTAAAGAAAGAAGGCTAGATATGAAGAAAATAAGCAAGATCCAAACGTGTTGTGCTCTAAGAAAAGTAAAAGTGGAAGTTTCTGAAGAAAAGAGGTCAGATCTGCAGAAAAGAGGTAAGATTTATAAGCTCTGTGCTCTAAAGGTAAGAATAGTTAAAAAAATTTAGATCTGGAAGATTTGTGCTCTGTAGAAGTAAGATAAGTGGAAATTTTTGTTTCTAGAGCATGAATCTAGGTATGTTTGATAGATTTTGTTCTAGCTTAAAAACTAGGGCATTAATAGATGAAATAAAGTTTAATATGAATAGATCTGATAAGCACAATGATAGATATGTTATACCTATGCATATAAATAATGTCTAGACTAACAAATGGATGCAGGATCCTAGAAAGAGTTTTTTGTAGACTAGCTACCATGATCCTAGTGCATAGTACAAAAGAGGTTGGGGATCATTTAAAAGAAAGAGAGGGTTAACCCTATGTTATAGTTGCATAAAACCAGGCCATCTAGCTAAGTAATGCCCTGGTGGAAGATTTAGTTGCCTATGTTGCAAAGCTTTGTACCATGAAGTGTTGGATTGCCCAAGAATGATTGCTAATCTGAAAGAATGAATCTGAATGAAGAAAACCCTAAGGCAGATATAGAAATAGTAGAACCCCATAAGGAATCAGAGAAGGTATTACTACAGATGAAATACACCTTGAATGATCACCAACATATTAGATTATCAAAGATCTTTAAAGAAAAAGAATGCATTGAAGAAAGAATAGGAGACTTCGACATTTACTCTGTCCTTGATGAAGAAACACAAGTGAACATTATGCCAGAAAGAAATTGGGAAGCTATAGGGAAGCCTACTATGATCCCTTCATTAGGAGGAATAGGACTATTCAAAGGAAAATTGATGATGTTATGTGGAAAGCTCGCTCAGATACCTATGATAGTCAATGGAACTTCGACAAAGGAAGAATTTGAGATTATTAAATTTATTGAGGACAACGCCTCATTTACTATGTTACTTGGAAAACCTTGGATTGAAAGAGGTCAAGCCAAAAAGAAGGAAGAAGAAGAGGTTTTAGAACAACAAATACAAGAGTTAAAAGATTTCATGACCAGAAGGATCACGCAGTTGATTGAAGAATAGGAGAATAGATCGAAACTATTTGACACTAGAAGCCCAAATGTCAAAGCTGCAAGAGTATTAGAGGACTCACAGAGGATTGAAGTATCTGTCTCAGATATAGAAGAGATATTACCCCTGAGTCCTAGGAGAGAACCTCAACAATGTGAAATGCCTATGTCCAAGGAAAATAAGAATCAAAATGGGAAAAGAACCACTGAGATGAAGCTCACCGGGAAAAAGGCTAGGAAGATAAGTAATAAGAAGGTTAATATTGAAAAGTTATAGCAGGTTCCAGAGGGTACCTCGCATAAATAAACTTTGCGGAATTGGAACTTCGTCGGGATATCAGAACAACGACATAAGGCACGTCGCCATGGCGAAGCAATATAGCTATTAGAGGCCGATATATCCATTCAAATGCCACTCCGAATAGATAAAAAAGCATTTATGGCCCATCACCAGACCATTGGACCACGCCATAATGGATAGAACACAAAGTAATGAGGATCATACCCATTGCAAAGCAAATCGTTGCCAAGATCGCCTATATATCTCGTCGCGCCATGCCCGAAGAACACTTTTGCCAACTGAGAATTTGAAGCCCGCAGACTAGCAAGTGTATACAGCAATCATCACACCCTTGTCATTCATTCCAGTGCAGTGTTTAAGATCATTGTGACCCTGATAATTTATTCCGAGCGCGTATGTCCGATGAGCTTAGCACACTTGAAGAATCTGTGAAGGAAGTACTCGTTGATCTCAGGACCAAGAAAATCATGTCAGAAAGAAGGATGTTTGTAGGTGTGAAAGCATCATCAACAGGAGGAGTCCAAACTTCTCCATCGACTGCTCACAGAGCAGGAACTTCCAAAATCGTGATAGAGACGAGAACGAAGCATAGAGACGATATCATGAATACAAAGCTAATTATGAGTATTCTAACTGCCTACCTACCCCCTCTAAGCAGTGCCATCAACCGGGACAGTGTGCCCAAATATTTTGAATATGCTTTGGTCACGACGTACCTTCCAAAAGGGATACGTGCAGTTCAAGTTGACTAGGATAAGCTCGCGGCCTTAAAGTTTAGTGACTTAAACCTTGGAGACCGGAAATCTTACAACATGCTTTTCCCGCATAAGTACTTGAATAGGAACAAAGGCAAGAATTTGAATATTATACCACAACCATGGACCCAGAACCTCGCGCAGTCCACACTTGTTAATGTGATGAAGATCTCGCACTTCGATCGACACTAGGAAGTAAATGCATGCGTGAAATTGTTGTTATCCTGCTACCATGGAGGTTAATTATGGTTGAACTGTCGCATCATTATGGATCCGACCTTGATCAATCAGATCACAGGGTTGAGCATGCAGGGCCCTGAACCATAAGACTTTTACCCTGGAAAGACCTTAGACCAAGCATTAGCGCAGAGAATCAAAGAGACTTATGATGATGTTGAGAAGGGCACGTGAGGTTACAAGGTAGCCTCTATCTAGAACGTCACAGTGCGCCTTGCCTGTCAGCTGATCGTGGACAAGCTAGTTTGTAAGAACATACCAACCCAAGTGACTGGATTCGTAGTTGACCTCGCAGGAAACTGTGTAGAAGGACTTCAAATAAACTGGGTGCAGTACCTTGTAAACCAACTAGAGCTTGATTGCAGAGAAGCACAAGACCAAGGGTATGAGTTCCACTTTAACTGGCTTCTCATACTGATCACTTTCATTGCCTGGGAGCTACCAGAAGGTGCCACTTTCCTGGATATCGAACCCTTCGAACCATTGGCTGTGAAGTTTTATACGCTATGGTACTCCAGTGACATGAACAAGCAGTGGTAGTCCAATTCCATCTTCCATGCCTATTACAACCAGTTGAAACAAGCCATCCAGTCCGAGCTTTGGATGACCCCGAATACCCTCCACAGGTTCCGACCCTTAATGAAGTTCAGCGCAGACCACCACTTTATTTATATAACAACGCATGCAAATGGCCATAAGCATCAATTACAGTCCTATTACAAACTTACAGAGGAAGACTTAGAGGAAATCACTAAGGAATGGTCGGTGAAATTCCTTATTCTAGCCAACCATGCGGAGTTGTTCGATGTAGACAGCCTGGAAGCTGCACAGGATACACCCGGACCTAGTAAGACGAGGAAGCCTGCAAAAGTTCAAGATATAGACAACACATCTATGAGGACTATGTCCATTTCACCAGACGAAGGGGGTGATGGCGAAGAGATAGAAGGCACAGAAAATTGAACAACAGAAAGGCAAAGTACCACCACCTAGGGACGAAGGGGACTCGTCGAAGAAAAGGAATTTTTTGCCTCTAAAATATTCCTCCCGAAAGAAACCTAGAACCCCTATAACAAGGATGCAGACTACCTTCACATTGGATTATTTTAATTTCATCATTGTAGTTGTGAACGATGCTTCACAGGAGATATTAGAGAAGCAAGAGGTGAAATAGGAGAAGATGTATATTCGTATCAAAATTGAACTCCAAGGAGTGCAGCAGGCACTCCAGTATAGCTGCGCAGTCTCCACTGCGCCTCTGATAGAAGGAACAGTAGAACCAGGAGATGAGCCAAATTAACTCCATTGGATTGCTGATATGGTCAAAGCTCACCTTAGACGAGCTCAAGAAGACATAGCACAAGACACCTAAGCTTTGGCATAGGTACACGAAGTACTTTTCGAGCAACGCAGTGCTATCGAACAAGAAATACTTTCTCTTCAATCACAGTGGGACAAAGAGAAAGAAGAGCTACAACAAAGCAAGGAGCAGTTGATCGCAGAGCAAGGAGCAGCTGATCGCGGAGCAACTAGAAGTAAAGGAATAGGTCAACATAGCACTTCTCTTTGTGACCATCATAGAAGTGAGAGTTGAAGAATGAATTCCACAGCAGGTGGCACAACTTGCAGAAGTGATCCAACAAGTTCAGAAGCGCATCGTAGACCTAGAACTTCTTACTGTGCCCGAGACTCCTCAAGAAATCAGAGAGCTAAGAGAGGCAACTGCTCGCAGCGCAGTTGGAAGAATGAAATCTCTTGACTTAGAGTGCAAGTAGCTGAGCTCTAGGAGCGCTCAGACTTATGAAAACCTCATGGAGAATCCATAGCTACAAACATTGGAGTCACAACTCCAAGAAGCAAAGCAACACACAGATACGTTATAGGCGCAGTTGAATCCCTTATCACCAGTCGAAAGGATGAAGAGGTTTCCAGAGCAATGCACTGCCCAACAACATATCCACATGATCCATACCAAAGTGATGGAAGTCTCTCAATGACTTCAACCAGTGCAAGAGAAGGCATGCTAACTGTTCACCGAAGTTGAAAGCCAAGGAGTAGAGCTAGAACAGGTCGTCATCACAGCAAAAATGCACCTAGAAGGACCAGTTAATGATGCACTCATCCAGGAGTTCACTAAGTAAGAGGCAGTAGAAATACAATAGGTCTAAGAAGCTCAAGCCAAGCTTGAGGCATTCGAGGCATAATTTCTTAGACCAAAGTGACTCAGGACGAGTCACAAGTGAGTGTTGGGGGCCTGTTGGGCCTTGACCAAGTTTTGGGAACACTTGATCATATTTGACCATTTTTAGGGACTTCGATATCCTGTCGAAGATGGAGCTCCAGATGAAGCAGAGATTGCAGAATCTCGACCCACTTTTGGGTCCCTTTTTGGGTTTTGGGAATATGTAATGGGAAAGGGATGTCGGCCCATGGGTTTTGTTAACACTCTGTAATTTTCCCAAGGCTATGAGGTAGTCACAGAGGCAACATCAAAACCACTTCGAGTCTTGGATCTAGCCCTCCAGGACTCAGAGAGGGATCTCTATGTCTGATATAGCTTTGTTTGAAGAGAATATTAGGCTAGCTATGAAGAACATGGGTTTGTTTATGGATTTTCTGGTAGGAGGAGGGAAAAAGGAACCATGGGAAATGGAGTCACAAACTGAGATTTAATCAAAAACAAATCCTACATACAACTTTACAGGGCAAGGTAGGCAAATTACTGGATCTGGTAAAATTAAATGAGATGAAAGAGGAGGAAAAATAAATGATCAATTTAGCAATAGAGCAATGAAGAATTCTACCACTGAATGTCAGAAAAAAACATTAATATTATCCACAGCCAAAAACAGAGTGTATCTTACAACAAATTCTGCTCATAAACTTTTGTCGAATAATAAGGAAAGAAAACATATGGAAACAGAGAAAACAATTTACTGGAGGAGCACTTCACCAATAAACTTGACACAAGAATCATGTAACTGTTGTGACTATAATATTGAATTGATGAAAAGTACATATGGCTCTGCAAGCTCTGATACAAGATTTTTTAATCCATGGTCCTCGACTGATTCCAACCCTTTTACATTAAAAATCATCTCTATAAATAGGAGATGTCATCCCAATAAGTTTCGGAGGTTGGTTTAACCGCCTCGTCCAAAAATAGCCACCACTCCCACAAAATTTGGAACTGTCCGCCATGAAATACGGACCGGTTTTCAACGAAAAATGGGTCCGAACATACATGTTTTTCTCTTCAAGGATGACACCTGGGAAAAAAATGAAAGAGGTTATTGTATATGGGCATGTGCTGGACAAAAAACTCCTTTGGTTTTTCCAAATTCACCTCCATCTGGCCGTAACATCTCCTGCAAGATCGGGACTGTAACGAAAAATTGAGAATCTGGAAAAATGGGCCTCAAAGATGGCTTCAATTCTCCCTGCTCGTAGCTCTTTTACAAAAACTGAAAGAATGTTTTGTTCTTCAGCCCATGCTGAGCAAAAAAAACTCTCGTATTTTTAAAATCCATCTTCATTTTCCCAGAATCAGCCTTGAACGAAGACATGGTGAAATAGGCAAAAAATGGAAAAAATATGAAAACGTGTTTGTTTTTGCGATTGGTGGTATTCCGGACCCCACCTGAGGTGGTAAGCAATTTTTTTTTGGGGGGGGTCCACAGGAATAGGAAGCCGCCACATGGAGGGGGGGTGGTATTTGAAAACTACCATTCCGGACCCCCCCCCTCACGTTAAATTCTGGATGGTGAGGGGGGGTCCAGAATTTTTATGGGTCGTTTGATTAAAAGCTTGATGTGAATGGAGGTGCGTGGAGGTATGGAGGTGCATGGAAGTAGAGGTGAGCAGGATTGAGGTATGAGGGTGGGGTGGGACTTAGGTTAGTTTCATTTTTTTTATGTTTTTTATTTTTAATATTTTATGTGTTGTTTTGTTTACGTTTTAGTTTAGTTATTTCATGTTTGTTTTTTATATTATTTTTTAATTTTTGTTTTATTATGTTTTAATTGTTATCTATTTTATTTTTATATATGTTTTGTGTTTTTATAATTTTATTTATTATGTATTTGTTTTATTATATATGTTTATATTTTGTTTGTTTAAATTTGATTTTTGTTTTAATATGTTTTATTTTAATTTGTATTATATTTTATTTTTTGTGTTTATTAATCTAAATATTAACTAGTTACTAACCTAGATTTTTAAATTAATTAATTATTAACTAGTTATTTATTAATTAGTTTAATCTATCCTAACTATATTAACATTACTTATTTAATCTAACTAACTTTATTGTTATTTTTGTTCATCCTAAGTCTGATTATGCATAGATGGGTGACGGGCGTGAGGTGGCTCAGGGATGAAAAGACAAGGGAATGAGTGGCACTGAGGTGGACGAAGAATGTAGAAGAGGTGATGGGATCGGGTGACACGTATAGATAGGGCCCACCAGAAAAACCCGCCTTATTCCCGATCCCCGCCCCCTCCATCGTTAAAGGCAGAACGATCGGGGGGGTCTGGAATTGTCTGTAGACCGTCCATCTGCGCGCCTCCATGACAACCGTAGATCTGTGCTCACTTTTTAATTCACATTCCGGAACCCCCCGCCCTCCCACCGTTAAAAACAGAATAGTCGGGGGGGTCCGGAATCCACTGTCAGCCGTTGATTTATGCGCCGCTAAATCGACCGTCAATCTAAGCATGTTCTTTATTCTCCAGGCGCGAATGTAGTTTATGAGGAAAAACTTAGGCTTAATGACTTTTGAGGGTTTGGTGCACTGCTTCCCTTGAAAATAATTTGCAGAGATGAAATATTATTTGCAAACCTATACACCCAGAGTGAAAATTTCCAGTCAACAGATGATCCTATGAATTATAGGGTTATAACAGTGGCTCCACCTGGGAATGACAGCTTCTTTTAGGAGGTGTCAATAACCATAGACTTTTGAACACGCAGACCAGAGCTTTATCCATTGGGCTGATCCCAAAATCTTATTCTGTAACCTATACCTGTTTTGATCTTGCAACTGAAAACAAATCAAATGAACACTGTTGAAAAAGAGATTCTCAGAATGATGAGCTTATTCACATTCTCCTACCTACCCTATGCTACTGATAATTTTGTTAAATCAAATAATACTAAAATGCCAATGAAGCCAATCAAGTAGTTGTTGAGACTAGAGAACTATTTGATTGCTCGTCAGCACAGTGAAAATCGCAGCTTGACCTTTTGCCCATCAACTCAAAACTGCAAAGTGAAAAGGCCACTACTGAAAATGTGATTGATATTTATCATAGAGACCTTGACAATCTTGAAAAACAAAAGTAATGTCAGAGAAATATTGAGGCTCTACAGTGAGAAAATTCTCCATATAGGTAGCTACAGGATCAAGGTAGAAATGACATGTTCCTTGATTCTTGGATGGCAGCTCTGGCACTGTATCTATGTTATCTTCATCCTCATGCATTTCCTGACATGGCTGCAACTTTCCTGATGGGTTTTGAAATGATGCTTCTGCTGAACACACCCTTGTAGCTGATTGTCCTATCATATCCATATCATAGCAGTGTTTTATCCCATAGTTGGATGATGGGGAATTATTTTGACCCCAYAGGCCATCCAACCGATCAGCTATTGGATCTTGGAAAGACTGACAAGACTGTTGCATTGGTTCCACTGCAATTTCTTGATTTTCTGTGTATTTATCCTTTAGCATATACTCAAGATTATTTTTCAAAAACTAAAATGAATCAAAGCATAATGGTACAGAGTTTTTTTGAATTAACTCAGAATTTGCCTCAGGCTTTAATCTTTCATCTGAAATTTGAAAATCGAAGTAGGTAAAGGGTTGCAACTCTGGGTTTAGAACAGCCTTCACATCAACACTAGCATCTTCCCCCAGTGGATCAGAACATTCTCCCTCTCTACTATTGACAACTTGCTTACAATTTCCCCTCAAAAATTGAAAAGAAGCGAAACATAAGGGCAAAGCTTTTTCCCTTACTCTGAAATTTTCTGTCTCTTCCTCATCGCTGTCATGATTGTTGTGCAAGGGTTGATTGTCACATCTGAATTGTAAATGATCTCCTTCCTGCCAATGACATGCTGCTGGTTTCTTTGAACAGACAACCTCTATTTCAGCTTCATGATCATCATCATACTGGTCACACTTATAAATCATCCATGGGTGAATTGCCATTGAACATGCATATCATGTCAGTTGGTTGTTCCTCTACAAGTTGAGATGGAGCTTCATCTTTGACTGTGTTGTGAATTGAATACATGAACGAATCATTATTCAATCCATGGTACCCAGGATGAGCAGAATTGTTTTTGGGAACTATGACCGTGTCTTTCTCTGAAATCAATGGAACATGATGTCTTTGGACAACAAGCTCCTATTTTATGTTAATCTTTTGCATCAGCTCTTCCATGGCACTAGCCAAAATATCCAGTTTAGCTTCTGATGACTTCAACTGCTCCTTTTCTTTGTCCTTTAACTTTGACCTTTTGATCAACAAGTTGGTCTCCACATCAACTGCAATGCTCTGCATTTATTCAAGGCTTGCAGTGTTCCTTTCTCTTAATTGGAATGCCATCTCAAGATCGAAGGCATCTGGGAAATGCAATTTGGCTAAACCAGGAGGCGGCCTTACATCCACAGGTATTGAATGATACACATCATTGAATCTGGTTGAGAACTGTTGTACTGTCTCCCGTGGCTTTCTTTTCAAGTGGTCATACTCTTCTAGGATGAGGAAAACATTTCCCATGATCACCCACCTATCTAAGAACACTTGCATTAACTGATGAAAATTTCTGATGCTTGCAGCTGGCAGATTTCTAAACCAATTTTTAACTTTACCTTGCAAAGACAGGGAAAACATCCTGATACAAACATCATCATCTTCAACCTCATAAAGGTCAAGGAAATCCTCAAGGTTTTGAATATGCTTTTCAGCAGTGATCTTCCCATTTTATCCATCAAACCTAGGCAGATTATTGATGTAATTGACAGGGAGGTCATGGAGAAAATGAGGCAAATCTAGAGGCTTGTATCGTTCTGGGAATTTCACAAGCATAGGAGATGAAGCAAGGGGCTTACAACCATCCATAGGTTTTGCAAGAGTAGGAGATAAAGCAGGAGGCTTATGTCTCACTAGGGTTTCTACAGATGCATCTGGGATGTGCACAGGTGTATGAGTATGTTCATAATCTACAATTGGGGATATGATCTCTTGAGACTCATAAATTGACTGATGGTCAAAGTAATATTCAACAATATACTTTTGATCAGGCTTAGAAAAATACAAGACATAATTGCAGATAAAACCAAAGATGTCTTGAATGAAATTTGAGCTTGAGTACCTGGTCTTTCTAGGCTTCTTGGCCATGCTTCAAGTTCTTCCTCCAGTGGAGTCTTTGAGTTGGCACTGTCTGGAGCTGATTGGAGTCATCAGGTGAATGATCTCAACCTTCTTGTGTCTGGTCACTGTCCACCATCAGTGATCATATCTAGAGCTTTGAAGTGTACTACTGCGGAAACTCCCCAGTGGAGTCGCCATTCTGTTAGCACTCTATAATTTTCCCAAGGCTGTGAGGCAGTCATAGAGGCAACATAAAAAACAATTTGAGTCTTGGATCTATCCCTCCAAGACTCAGAGAGGGATCTCTCTGTCTAATATAGCTTTGTTTGAAGAGAATATTAGGCTAGCTATGAAGAACATGGGTTTGTTTATGGATTTTCTGGTAGGAGCAGGGAAAAAGGAACCATGGGCAATGGAGTCACAAACTGAGATTTAATCAAAAAAAAAATCCTACAGACAACTTTACAGGGCAAGGTAGGCAAATTACTGGATCTGGTAAAATTAAATGAGATGAAAGAGGAGGAAAAAGAAATGATCAATTTAGCAACAGAGCAATGAAGAATTCTGCAACTGAATGTCAGAAGAAAACATTAATATTATCCACAGCCAGAAATAGAGTGTATCTTACAACAAATTTTGCTCATAAACTTCTGTCAAATAATAAGGAAAGAAAACATATGGAAACAGAGAAAACAATTTACTCGAGGAGCACTTCACCAATAAACTTGACACAAGAATCATCTAACGGTTGTGACTGTAATATTGAATTGATGAAAAATACAGATGGCTCTGCGAGCTCTGATACAAGATTTTTTAATCCATGGTCCTCGACTGATCCCAAGCCTTTTACATTAAAAATCATCTCTATAAATAGTAGAGGTCATCCCAATAATTTTTGGAGGTCGGTTTAACCGCCTCGGCCAAAAATAGCCACCACTCCCACAAAATTTGGAACTGTCCGCCATGAAATACGGATCGGTTTTCTGCGAAAAAGGGGTCCGAACAGACATGTTTTTCTCTTCAACGATGACACCTAGGCAAAAAATAAAGGATTTTATTGTAGATGGGCATGTTCTGGACAAAAACCTCCTTCGGGTTTGCCAAATTTGCCTCCATCTGGCCGTAACAGCTCCTGCAAGATCGGGGCTGTAACGGAAAATTGAGAATATGGAAAAATGGGCCTCAAAGATGGCTTTGATTCTCCCTTCTCGTAGCTCTTTTGAAAAAAATGAAATAGATTTTTGTTCTTCATCACATGCTGAGCAAAAACCTCTCTCAGATGTTTACAATCCATCTTCATTTTCTCAGAATC
>ML780465.1:170381-185229 GCA_009831015.1 Picea engelmannii
GGCTTAATGACTTTTGAGGGTTTGGTGCACTGCTTCCCTTGAAAATAATTTGCAGAGATGAAATATTATTTGCAAACCTATACACCCAGAGTGAAAAATTTCCAGTCAACAGATGATCCTATGAATTATAGGGTTATAACAGGTTTACCCACGCATAGGCCCACTTTTGTATGTATAAATATACATCTAGGCATCTAGTAGAGGATGGTATTGTATCTATGTGATATAGGCTATGTGCCAAATGAAATCTGTGTGATCAAGGTGTTATGCATTCTATAGGCTTGCAGAGCTTAGTGCAAGTCCCTGTGTGGAGACCTAGAAGGATTTGTGCTGTAAGGCAAGGAAGAAGGATCTAGCAAGCTGCACAAATCTTTTGTCCTTTGCGTTGTAGGGTTTGGTGGCTCTGTTCTTGTAACCACTTGGCCAATGATAATAGAGAAGAAGAGTTGGTGGACGTATCCCCAGGGTGGGGGTGAACGACATAAATCTGTGTGCTATGCTTTATGCTTTGACTCAATGTTCTTATCTATGATTTTGCTAAGTGCTTTGATATGTTTAGATAGATCTATTTATGCTTTGTGCTTCTTAGATGTATGTGAATGTAGATCTGATATGTATGAAGGTTCTTAGTGCTGATCTATTGGATCTGATCTGTTTCACTGTTATTAAGCATTGAAATCCCTTAGATCTAAATGAATGTTGTGATGCTCTGTGCTATTTGCAAAGTATAATAAGGGTTGAATATTGATGAATGATCGATGCTAAGTGCTCTGTAAGCGATATAATCACAGATCTGTGTCCCAGCTTAGGTTACAAACACTTGAGTCCTGCAACCACCCCTGCCTCTACCTCGGGTGAGACTTCATCTGCTTTGTAGGTGTTGCCGAAAGGGCTGGTAGTTAGGGTTTTATTGGTTCGCTCTTGTAGTGTTGAACCCTGGGTCTGCCCCTGTGCCAACAACCTTAAACTCTTTAAATTTATCAAATACCTCATATTTCTTTCTAAGAAAATAAATCCGTGTGTTCCTTGAGAAATCATCTATGAATGAAAAATAATACATAGATTTACCTAGGGATGGAACAGGAATAGGTCCAAACACATCATTGTGTATCAACTCTAAGATCCCCTTTGCTCTTGTAGAACCATATGGGAATCTTACTCGATTTTGTTTACCATATATGAAATGTTCACAGAAATCAAAATCCAAAGTGCAATTAGACATACCTTCAACCATACCTTTACCGTGTAGTGTTCGAAGGCCCTTTTCTCCAATATTCCCTAGTCTTTGATGCCACAACATGGTCTTCTTTTCAGGGACAATATTGGTATTTTCACCTTCATTTCTCTACTCAGGGACAACCGAATGGTTACACCCATTAGTATAAGTGTTTCCCAACAACTTGTACATAGTTCCACACCAAACTACCCTCATCAACACCATTTCCCCTCGTACCATCTTGTAAGTTCCCTTTCCCAATACAGTATCCACTCCTGCATCATCCAACTTGCTTACAGATATTAGACTCTTGGCTAGTTTTGGAATGTGCAGAACCCCAAGGAGAGTTCTAATCCTTCCATATTTTAGCAGCAACTTAACCCTTCCACGTCCTATGATTCTGGTTGTCGAGTCATCTCCTAGGAATACATCACCACCATCATATTTTTCATATTCACAGAACCACTCCATGTGAGGAATCATATGATATGACACACCTGAGTCAATCAAACATACATCATGTTCTACATGTGTACCTATAGATGCAAGGTAAACATCACCTCCTTCTTCAGTGGAGGTTTTTGACTCTGTGGAAGAGGTACTATCCGATCCCTTTGGTTTATCAACCTTCTTAGACTTAAAATATTTTTTATAATGCTCTGTTTTACCACACTTCCAACATTTCCTCAAAGATTTTCCTGGAGACTTAGATCTGCCTGTAGATTTAGATCTTTCCCCCAAAGACTTACTAGTATTCCTGTCTTGGGTACGACCTCTTACAAATAAAGAATCTATTCTATGACCATCCATTCTTTTTCGCCTCATCTCTTCAGATAATAAGGATGAAACTACATCCTCATACTTCAATGTAGATTGAGTGGTACTATCAATTTCTAGAACCAGATTATCCCAAGAGTCTGGAAAAGAAGATAACAGAGTAATACACTGATATTATTCTGCAATCATAATATTAACAGATACAAGTTGACTTACCAGAGTATTAAAGGAATTTAGATGTTCTGTCACAGAATCTCCATCTTCCATCCTAAGATGATACAACTTATTTTGAAGAAACAACTTGTTTACCAGGGACCTTGATTGATACAAATTCCCTAACTTATCCCATAGTTCCTTGGCTATAGATTCTCCTGAGACATTCAACAACACTGAATCTTCCAAGCAGAGTCGAATAGTACTCCTTGCTCTTATGTCCAACTTCTCTGAATCTTCCTTCGACATACCAGTAGGTGGTGTACTAGTAGTTTGTGTATTATTAGGTTGTGTACCAGTCATCTATGTGCCAGTAGGCTACGTACTAGTAGGCTGCATACCAGTAGGTTGTGTACCAGGATCCATAGCAATCAATTGTTCTTTGTCTACAAGAAGGTCCTCCATTTTCAGCTTCCATAGCTCAATTTTTTTTACCGTTGAACTTCTCTATCTCAATTCTAGAAGAGATCGCCATTCCTCTTTATACACTCGAATAACCACTGCAAAAGATCCCACTAAACCCAGGTTTATCACAGACCCAAGACAAACTTGATATATCAAGACCGAGCCAAACCCTTAGCAACAAAGGTGTCCCTCTGAAGCCAAAAATGAGCTCTGATACCACATATAATTTTTAAACCTGTGAAGTAAAGAAATGCATATAGATTCTTAAGAAAAACAAATTTTAATCAATGGCTCATACACATAGTACACAGAGATTTATACCGGAAACCCTCAACCGGGGAAAACCTTTCTTATATTCATTATATCGAATTTCACCATTCACCATACAATATATACAATGTTTTTAGGTATTCTGTAGATACCAAAACCCTAATCCCTTAATCCAGGATTAATTTAGAAAACTGCTAAAAATAACAAAATCCGCTAAAAATAGAAAAAAATCATAGACATAGTTGTCGAATCTGACGCGCCCACACACACACATGCAAAGAATATAACACATACCCAACAATTTGAAGTGAAAATAAAAAGAGTGTTAAAAATACAATTTTACACTATATTTAATAACTATGGCACCATGAATTAAATAATGAGACATAATTGTATGAAAAATATTAATTTAAAAAACGTGAATCATATATAATATTTTTAAAACATTTTTAGTATCATTAAAAATCATAAAAAAGTATATTGGTAAAAAGAAAAAGAAAAAAGATATAGAAAAAAAATGAAAATAGTTGGAAAAAAAGCATTTAAAAAAACAAATTGATTTAGGAAAATTTGAAAATAGTTAAAAAAAAAAGCATTTTAGAAACAAAATGTGGATCCGTTATAGACAAGAAGATTTAAAATATCAAAAAACTACCTCAAAATGAAAATGGGTGCTACCAGTAGCACCATTTTTCAAAATGTGGTAAAAACTAAGACCCTTGAAAAAACGAGAACTCAACAAAGTTCTCATTAAGTTGGTAATATTGTTCAGTGACTAGGACTATATTGTATCCCAAGAAACCATCAAGTTATGAAAACATTTCATATCTCGATGCAAGATGTAGGATCTGTTCCATGGGTGGGATAGGATAATTTTCCTTCTCAGAAGCTTTATTCAAGTTCTGGAAGTCAACATAGAGATGAATGTCACCAATTTTCTTCCTAAATGACACTAGATTGGATACCCAAGTAGAATACCAGTCTTGGAAAATAATTGGCATCAAGGAGTTTTTCCAACTCTTTCTAAACTCGAGGTTTAAGAGAAGGATGCATCCTATGAAGTTTTTGTTGGTTTTGGAGCTTGATTATCTTCCTGTTTCATAGGTATTTGTTTTCAGCCATGTTTATACCCCATGAAGAATTTACACCCCTCCATGCGGGGGGGGGGGGGGGGGGGGGTTACATGGGGGCTTCCCCCCCCTACAGGATCCGGGGGTGAAGCCCCCAAAGGAAAAAATGCCTTATAAATGTATATTATAATTTCATAGTAAATCTAGAAGTTATGTTACGGTAGAAGTTATGTTAGGTTTTTTTGCCCTAGAAGGAAACCCTCTTTTATGAGGGAATTGTATTGCGACTATGCATCATTGCGGATATTATATTCTGAGAGAGGAGATTGTGAGAGAAAGAAGAGGAAGTTACAACAAGTGTGTTGTAGGTTTTATCCCTTCATTTGTTGGATAATAAAAAGCAAGGAACTGACAATTTATCTAGTGGACGTAGCCCACACTGGGTGAACCATGTATATATGTGTCTCTATTATATTGTGTATCTTCTGTGTTTTATTTCCACATTTGTTTTATTTTATTTCTTTGTGATCCTGTTTTTCTAACAGTTTTTGCTAGAATGGATTTACATCCTTCTTCATTGGGATAGTGTGATGGATGATATGCATGTCATAAGTATTTAGGTATTCATATGTCCATGCGAAAACATCATGATATTTCCTAAACAATTTTATGTAAGTATGTCTTTCCTATTCAGAACAACTTCTACCAAGATTTATATTTTTATTTATTTTTGTGAGTCCCTAAATTGATAACTTCATGAACTAGAGTGGAACTATTGGTTTTAATGTTTGGCGGTCCCTTAAACTTGTTTTTAAAATAAAAGTATTTTTCTAAATTGACAACTCCCTTGGGCATGACAAGCATTTATGAATCAATTTCCTATTCTCCATTACTTTCAAGACTTGCTTTGTATTCTTCTCCATCTATGGCTAAGTATTTAAAATTCTCTCCATTGGGGAGAAATTCAATGATATTCTCATCACCTTTGAATCCTTTCCATTTTGTGACATTGTCTGCAATAGAATGCCTATAGAGCAATTCAACAAAAAATCTACTAGCTTCAAAATCTTCCAATAAAGATAACCTAGAGGCAGTTGTCGCAAGAGAGTCAACCACCATATTTTCGAAATGTGGGACAATAGAAATGTTAAAAGAAACAAAGCTATCAATTAGTTTGTGAACTTCTTGTTGATACTTTTTTATATGAGAGGAGTTACGATGTATTTTATTTTTGATTTGGCGAACAATTATCTTAGAATTTCCAAACACTTTAAATTTTTTCAATTTACAATTCTATGGCCTTTTACAAACCTTGTACAAGTGCCTTATAGTTAGAGATATGATTAGTACAATCGAACTTCCAATCTACATGATAGAAAACTATATTTACCCTTAGGATTGATCAGAAGACAACCAAATTCAACTCCCTCTTGAGATTTGGAATTGTTGAAAAATAACTTCTAGATGTCCTGGGTATTATTAAGGCCTATTTTTTGTGTCTAAATCACTCAAAAGTTTTTCAAAAATAACATTTACATAATTACATAATTAATATTACAATCTTCTTTATCATAGTTATCTTTTCGCAACATAAATTCTGATTTTTGGTTTTCTGGTATATGGGAAGTTTCAACAACACAATTACCAAAATATGAATCTACATCATAATTTTGTAGAATTGGGAATTCAAAGGCTGAAGGATCATTAGCAACATCAAGATAAATTATTGTATGTTTCATGTATCTCTCATGATCAATCCTAATCTTTTTTGGTTGAACATTTCATGGAAGCCAAAGATGTGATCAGTGGGAGGAGAAATAATCTTAAAGTTTATGTGACCATTCTCTACTTAGAAATGGACCATATACCTTAGGGATGTGTTGGTCCTAAAGTTTGCACCTGACTGCTAAAGGGCAAAGCTAGGCCACCTCAAGTTTGTAAAGGTTTGTTTTAGATTAATTAAGTTTGTGGTAAGCTAAATGATAGATTTTCAAATATGAAAATCTAGTTGGATTGGCCAAACAATATGAATGCAGGTTCTCCTTAGCTAATGGTATGAACTTTGATGAACAATTGGGGATATGGAAAGATGAACAGAGGAAGCAAAAACAAGAATGCAATGAATTAACTGATGTTTGAGAATTAAGAATTAAAATGATATTTTAAGGCCTAGAAAAATATTTGGATAGAAATCATCCAACAGGTTGTCAAATAACTGATATTTTTACTAAAACAATAGAACATAGTTACCGACTTAATGAGAACTCTGACCTCAAAACGAGAACTCTAGCCCTTAAAACCCATATTTTTGCGTAAAAAACATGAAAATCAACCCCCAAATCAAAAAGTGGTGCTACCGGTAGCACCATTTTTTAAACATAGTCAAAATTACAACATTTTTCAAACATGGCCTTCGAAACTCAGATAGTACCTCAGAAAAACCTTAAAATCAACACCTAAATAAAAAATTGATGCTACGTAAAAAAAATGGTTTTTCCTACATGTGAAAATCATAGCTATTTACGACCTAATTGAAATTGTGATATTGACAACAAAACCATAAGTAAATAAACAACCCAAAATTGGACCCCAAATGGTCACTTGAAAATTTATTCACAATTTTATTTTTTATTTTTTATTTTTTTAATTTACATTAAAAAATAAATAAATAGAAAGAACAAAATCTTCTCAAATGATTTTTTTTTAAATGACAAAAAAAAAACACATTTAAAAATATATATTCTAAATTCAATTAAAATTTAAAAAACAAGGTGAAAAAGAAAAATAACTAAAAAGAAACAAAAAAAAATTAAAATTTTCCTCCAAAAACAATAATTTTAAAAAACATTATATAATTTTTTACAAAACAATCATTAAAAATTTAAAAACCTTTAAAAAAAAAAAAAAACAAAGAATACTTGGAAAAAACAAAATTCAACAAAAGAAAAATTTCTAAAATAAAAAATATTAAAAAATCTTAAACTAAAACTTTAAAATTAAAATAAAAGACAAAAAATTCAAAAATATATATTTTAAAAACAATATTTAAATGCAAACAAAACGTTTTTAATAAAATCAATAATGAAAGAATAAAAAGAAAATTTTAAAACCAATTTTAAGATAAACTTCTAAGCATATTTAAAAAAAAAAAAAAAATCCCCGGAAGGGGTGCCACGCAGCTTCTTGGCGATAGGTGGACTCGCACTCAGCCTGGGCATAAATGTCGATGGTCACCACGAGTCTATATTAACGATGGGGGACAGCCATAGTTGCAGTCACAGGACAGAGGGACCTTTCCCTCGCACGATCATTTACGACATCAGTGTACCCGGGATGGCAAGGGTTAATTGCAGGCGGGTGACCTCGGCTCCCGATTATTTGGTTTTTTATTTGCCCGGACAGAGAGGGACTGCACCTGCCTCGGCTTTGCTTATCGCTTGGATTCTCTGGTGTAGTCCAGCATTCATCGCGCCCCGACATTCTACATTTTCGTTGTATTTCTCTCTGTGTGTAACGAGACAGAGTTGGCTTGCTCGTGCTTCGCACCTGTAACTGCCCTCGTCCAAGTTCATCTGCCTTTACCTACAATTGCTCTGTTCCTTCACCATGGCTCGAAAGAGAGGCATACCTCGCCGTGGCTCGGCCTGGGAGGCACAAAAGGCGCAGCGGCGACGGAAGGAGCAATTGGAACACACCTTGGCTCTGGCGACCTCCATTCTTCGGAAGAAAGCCAGGGCAGAGAAACTGGTGCGGCTCTCCACCATTGCTGAACCAGGAGCTGGCTGTAGCAGAGATGTCAAGGATAATACTCCGGGAGCCCAACAGGATGTTGGCACTGAGGAGGAGTTTCCCCCCTGCATAGTGGTGGAAGACCCGTTTATGGAGGACCTATCGATTGCAGAGAAAACCCGCGCCATTGCGGCGACCCATTGGGAGGAACGCAGACCCATTCCGGCACTGGTAGACGATACCCCCGACTGTATTGTGGAAGAAATCCCCTGGCCTGGTGACGACAATTGCAACTGCCATGACATATAGGTGAATGAAGCAGGCACGAAGGGTGCAGAGGTTGATGCGGAGCAGAGGGTGTTCGACGCGGGTTTTGGAGTGGCGGTGGACGTGGGTGGCAGCATGCATGGCTCACTCATCCGGGAAGAGTACCTGGCTCTAATATTCGACCTTCATGGCCACCTGTCTGACCTAGAGCATCGGGCACTCCTCATGGGCCAGCTCATGGACATGCTCATCGATGTATTTTCCAATGCTCCAGCTAAGCGGAAATGCCCCCTCTGTGCGCAAGCATTCGCCATCCTGGTTGGGTCCACGCGGCAGACTGGCGAGGATGACAGGTCACCAGGCACCTAGGTTTTTATCCTCTCTTGGTTTCTAGTTTTATTATGTTACTGTTTTATGTGAATTTATACTATAGACATCTGTCCTGGTTTCCTCCGGGCAGGACAGATGCTACTATGTTTTATGTTTCATCATGCTACTGCTACTTGCCCTCCACCTATGCTGGTTTCCAATAATCGGCAGCATTTTGGGTGACATCAGACCTACTCTTTTGTATACTCTGTAAAAGTTTTTTGTCTATCTAATATAGCAGATTCCACTTTTTTATTTAAAAAAAATAAATTAAAAGCAATATTACAATATAAAAACTATCAATTTTAATTGAAACTAAAGTAAAAAAATAGAAAAACACAAATATAAACAAATTTAATAACATTTAAAGAAAAAAAAGATAAAAAAATAAAATAAAATACAATTTTGCAATTGAAATAACATAAAATTTTAATTAAAATTAAAAAAAAAAATATTTTATTTTATAAACCTACATATTATTGGGGTGTCGTAGGGGGCGATGTCTGGCATCACCCTAGCCCCCATGGGATAAGACTTGGTCCCACGGGTCCAAGGCTTAGCCCATGGGGGTTGGGGTGATACCAGGCATCACCCCAACCCCGAGAAGCTAAGCACTGGTCTCGCGGGGCCAAGGCTTAGCCCCTGTGGGTTGGGGTGATGCCCAACATCACCTCAGTCTCGTGGGGCCAAGGCTTATCCCCTAGGGTCTGGAGTGATTCCTGACATCACCCCAGTCCCCACGAGCTAAGCCTTGGTCCCGTGGGACCATGGTTTAGCCCCAAGGCCACGAGCTAATCCTTGGCCCTGTGGGACCAGGGCTTGGCCCCTAGGGGATGGGGTGATCCCAACATCACCCCCCATGGCCTCCCATCACCGATGCATTTTTTTTAAGTTGTTTGTTTTTTCATAAAATTTTACATATTTTTAAGTTTTTTAATAAAAAAAAATTTGTAATTTTATGTTTTTTTTTTTTTGAATTTTGTATTAAATTTTGTAGTTTGAGTGTGTTAAATTTTTTTTTTAATATATATTTTTAAATGTTCTTTGTGTATTTTAAACTTTTCTAAAGTTTTTGGGCCATAGATTTGTTTTTTTACCTTTATTTTTATTTATTTATTTATTTATTTTTTCTAGTTTTAGCTTAGTTTATATATTTGTTTTGTTTTTTGGTTTTGTTTTTTCCTCTTTAGTTTTTTAAGTTTCTCTTTAATCTTTTTTATGATCTAAATTTTCTTTTATTTTAATTTTTTTAATTTCAATTATTTTATTTTTCTTAGTTTTTAATTTATCAAAAACAATGAATTATATTTTTTTCTTAAATATTAAAAATAGTGTTATTTATTTACAATTTTTTTTCTATATATTGAAGTAAAGGTAAACAACGTGTTAAAAATGGTGTTTTCCACTATATTTTAAAAGTATGGAACAATAAATTAATTAAGGAGACACAATTATATGAAAAACATAACTTCAAAAAAGTAAATGGTAAAAAATATTTTTAAGATTGTAAGAAGCATGGAAAAATGACTAAAAACATCGTTGAATAAAAAATAAAAATAAAAAAATTTGAAAATAGATGAAAAATAAGCATTCAAAAAAACTATTGTGGAAATATTATGGATCGAAAAATTTAAAATATCAAAATGCCACCTAAAAAGGGAGGGGGATGCTACCAGTAGCACCATTTTAAAAAACGAGGTAAAAAATGTGAAAAATGAGAACTCGACAAATTTCTCGTTAAGTTGGTAATATTGTTTAGTTGTTTAACAGGTTGCATAACAACAAAAAGATGAATTAGAACAATAGATGAAAGAAGAAGGAAATGTACATTGCACACATCACAATTTGCATCCAAGATGAAATTAGAACACATGAAGACTTGATCAAGAAAACACAACTATCATCAATATATATTCACCAGGTAGAGAGCTTTACAATCGTATGAGCAGGTCCAACCAATTTTGATGCTTGAATCTTTTCACTAAAAACTGAACCCCCGCTAAACAATATGAAAACTGATCTCTTTATCCTTTTTGCAAAAGGTTCTACCACCTTTCTAGGATCTAACTCAAAATTTAAACTTCCCATTACAACTAGACCCTATCAATCAACTCAACTACCACTCCTTAATCACAAATTGTAAACATTGTTTTGACTTGAGTGAATCTGATTTGAAGCATCAGTTCATAATATTCTCCTTAATTCAACCTCAAAAGCATTGTTTTTATCAAAAGACAACAACTTATTACAAGTGGCAACAATGCTTATGACTAGACTTAAACAAAATTTCTATTAGTGAAACAAGAGCTCATGTTGATAGCTGGAGTAAAACAAACTCATAGCAAGGAGTCTTATTACTTTTGTTGGGGTAATTGATTTGGCCCTTTAAGATTAGGTACCCCCTTTTCAAGTGCAAATTACTTATTTCTAGTTTTCTGGGTTGAACGTATGTGTTAATTTGATTTACTTTACCACATGTAGCGATAATTACCCACGATCCCGAGATGATAAGAATTGAAGGCACAAACCTGCATGACTTTAGCACAAATTTTGCAATGATGGTCAACTGGTGGTAACCCTTATGAACTTGAGTGCTCAGGAACATGCACACGCATGCAAGGCACTAACACAACTCTTTTAAATATTTAATTGATTTATGAACGTTTAAACAATTAAAACATTGCGCTTTTACACTATTTGCAAGAACATGCCTATTCTTGCAATCAATTTTTTTCTGCATCAAAAAGGCCTTGTAAACCTGCTATAAGATCTGTAAAATATTTCAAGATGATAATATGTTGTTAACCCAAATCATAACGTGCAATAACCTTCCAAGAAAGCAAGAAAACGGTGCAAAAACAATAGAAGGGTAAAAAAAATTCAAATTGACTTATTAACAAACTGAACAAAAATAAGGCTTAAAAGGATGTATAGGCTAATGGAGGGAAAGAGAAGGAATGCAGACTTAAGTTCCAACATTGGCTCCAACCGGGATAGAACTTTCCTGTGAAGTGCTAAGAACAATAGACTAGGTGACTTATTCCTCAAAATCTACTCCCACTCCCCTTAATTTACCTCTATTTTTGTTTGTCATCCATGCATATATGTCACTGTCTCTCAGCCATGCATCTCTGTCATTCAAAACTGTAGCTACACCCTAGTGCCTTTTTTGGGCCATGGAGTCCTATTGTTGATCTACTGTATAAACAAACTAAAAATGAAATGCTCGAATGGCGAGCTTATTCAACACACCCCTACTCTACTCAAATGAAAACCAAGTAATCATGTGTAATCATATTTCTAATGAAACCATATGAGGAGTTGATTAACAAGATGCAACTGATATCCATCTTTAAGTACGAATATGATAGTAGAAACTGAAAAATATAGTAGCAACTTACAATCTTGAAGCCCATACTTAAAATTTTGAAATTCTTCCTTCACAAAATGAATGACAGAATTTTTTTTAATCCAATTTGACTTCATATAGACTGCTAGAGGATCTAGAAAAACATGAGAACCATACCCTTTTTTATAATGATCATCAATACCTATTTCAATCTTATCTTCAAAACTGAAAGTTTGTTGTATGTTTTTTATTTTGTTGATGAATGTGCATGATTTTAGTTGTTTTATATCTACTTCATGGTAAGAAACTAAAAGTACTCCATTCAAAACAATTGTCGGCAGCAACATCCCATTTTGTTCATCAACCAAGATATTTCCTTCACTGTTGTTCAAAGGATCAGATTAATAGTTATCACATATGGGTATATTAAGTTGATAAAGTTGTTGTTGATTTTGGATTTCAATATCATCTCCTCCATTGCTCTTTAAAACATATGCTTCATAGCTATCATATATTGGGTCACTGCTAAGGAGTTCCATTTGTGTCATTGTAGAAATCTGCTTCTCATCGTCAGGATTTTGACATAGATGGGATGGTCTTTAGAAATCATTGAAACCTGAACTTCACAATCCTCCATTTCATGACATCCTTGGGAAATTGACTGCATTATAACAAACTCATCTATGCCAACGTTTGGAGAATCAATCTCACCATCAAAAACATTGTTAGAGATATTAGAGATATCTGATATAATGTCAAATGTTTCTACGGAATTCTGATCAGTTTTTTTTTCATCAGAACAATCAATAAAAATGTCCTTCTGAATAGAAAAACTAGAGAAGATTTCACAAGGGGATGACTCTTCTTCCACTTGTTTAACATCAACTCCCATCTCATTCATACTATTAGAGGATCCAACTACATAATTCTGCATATATAAATCAAACTCCTCACAACATTTTTCAAAAAGAAAATTAGCTGGAAAAAACCTTTTACAATGATCACTAAATGTTGTATGGAATTTTTCAGGGAAGATATGCTAGTAGGAGGCAAGGATTGACACCATTCATGAGCATATCCCTCTAATCGGTGCATGAAAATATTCATTAATAAATCATCATGATGTATACCCAACTGATGCATGACTTCATGGAATTCAACCAAATGATCTGCAAGGTTATCATCTTTATCTTCTCTGAATCTAGGTAAGTAATCACCCCATTCATCTATAGTAGGAACAACATTTGGAAAACCAATAAAAACAAAGAAATTAAGAGGAGAAAACCTCCGAGCCAAGATGGCTTCCATATGAAAATATGACTTCTTGAAACTGTGGAGTCACCACTGGATTCTTTAACCATGGAGTCACCAAGTGAATGATCTGCAGTCTGAATATGTTTGGCTTTTGTTCACCATAAAAAACTAGATCTGATCGTTGTTCTCCTATGGAAATATTGTTTCGTTACTCTGTTCCCTAGAAACGACACCAGAAGATGTTGGTCCTAAGGTATGCATTTGACTGCTAAAGGGAAGAGCTAGGACACCTCAAGTTTGGAAAGGTTTGTTTTAGATTAATTAATTTTGTGGTCAGCTAAATGATAGGTTTTCAAAGATGAAAATTTGGTTGGACTAGCCAAACAATATGAACACATGTTCTCCTTAGATAATGGTATGAACTTTCATGAACAGTTGGGGATATGGAAAGATAAACAGAGGAAGAAAAAATAAGAAATGCAATGAATTACCTGTTGTGTGAGAATTGAGACTTAAAATGATATTTTAAGGCCTAGAAAAATATCCGTATACAAATCATCCAATAGGTTGTCAAATAACTGATCTTTTTACTAAAACAATAGTTGTTTAACAGTTTGCATAAAAACAAAAAGATGAATTAGAACAATATCTTAAAGAAGAAGGAAATGTACATTGCACACATCACAATTTGCATCCAAGATGAAATTAAAACACATGAAGACTTGAGCAAGAAAACACAACTGCCATCAATATATATTCACCAGGTAGAGAGATTTACAATCATTTGAGTAGGTCCAACCAATTTTGATTATTGAATCTTTTCACTAAAAACTGAACCCCCCCTAAACAATACAAAAAATGATCTCTTTATCCTTTTTCCAAAAGGTTTGACCACATTTCTAGGATCTAAATCAAAATTTAAACTTCACATTACAACTAGACCCTATCAATCAACTCAACTACCACTCCTTAATCACAAATTGTAAACATTGTTTTGAATTGAGTGAATCTGATTTGAAGAATCAGTTCATAATCTTCTCCTTAATTCGACCTCAAAAGCATTGTTTTTATCAAAAGACAACAACTTATTACAAGTGGCAACAATGCCTCTGACTAGAATTAAACAATATTTCTATTAGTGCAACAAGAGATCATGTTGATAGCTGGAGTAAAACAAACTCATAACAAGGAGTCTTCCCAAGTTTTTTTTGGTTTTCAACTTCACATGGATTCTCACGTGCACTCCAGCTGGATGTTCGACAACACAGGTATTCCAACAGAGTACGAACACCTTCAGTAACCACTCACATAACCAGATCAAATATCAACACACCGATGTTTTCACGTGGTAAAACCCCTATGGGGAAACATCCACGACCCCAGCCAACGCGACCACTTCGAGCAGTTTATTAATGCAAAGAAAAATATTACAGAGAGATTTTACAAGAGAGTTTCTCACAATCGATCGTCGGCAAATGAACCTCCATGCTCTTTAAATAGAGATCATGGACCAATCGGGTGTTAAGCCACGGATCAATGGCCGTTAAGATCGAGGAGAGTATGAACCGTCGGATCACTCTATGTCAGGAACGTATCGTGACCGTCGGATTTTCTAACTACAAATGCATACTAATGCATACTAAAGAAACACACTTTTACCTAACGACATATTAGACCAAGTATATCTTCACTAACTCCTAAGTGTCTAAATATCCTAACATCCCCCCTTAAGAACAACTTGGGATAGGATTGAAGGATTTACAATAATGACACAAATAGGAGAAGAAAGGAGGCATTAGATCCTATCCCCCCTTAATGACAGCTTCCTGAACTCCTAACATAGATCGAAGTTTGGAAAACTTCACTTCTGTAAGAGACTTTGTGAAAATGTCTGCAACTTGATCTTCTGTAGGGAAAAAGAGCACTTCA
>ML780465.1:196859-228546 GCA_009831015.1 Picea engelmannii
GTTACAGCCTGGTGTTTCAGCTTATGCTACAGCCTGGTGTTTCAACATATACTTAGCCTGGTGTTTCAGCATATGCTACAGCCTGGTGTTTCAGCTTATGCTACAGCCTGGTGTTTCAGCTTATGCTATAGCCTGGTGTTTCAGCATATAAAAAACTTAACAGAAAATAATTTTCAGAACTAAAACATGAGGATTATGAACATCATTTTCAATGCAGAAATAAAATATCAGCAATATGCAAAACTCAGAAAATATAGACACAAAGAATTTTGGTCTAACTTCGACCCTGGAAAAACCCACAAGGGGAAAACCAGTGAGAGAGGGATTTGTATTATTTATGAGCTTCTGAGAAATTCTTTTACAGCATATTCATCTTCAGATATTTACACAAACTTATCTGGACATTCCTGTAGCTTTTCTCCTCAATTTATGAACAAGAAATTCATACAACAGTACGGCAATCAATGTTGTATGGACTGTCACAAAATTCGTGCCAAAACTCTGCTAAGATTCAATTTCTGTGCCACTCAATGCTATTCGGCAACCTTGGAATGCATGCCAATGCTCCCAGAAATTGTTGTTGTTGTCTCTTTTCTTCAGCTCGACCTCTCTCTTGCTCTCTCTTGTTCTCTCAACAAGAATGCTTCAGCTCCCTTGCTCTTGGCATCTCACCAAGAGTCTCTTGCTCTCTCAACAAGACTGCTACTGCATCAACTTTTTTTAAGAATGAGTGCGCCCACTTGCCTTAATCAACCTCATGAGGGAAGGTGAGGAATTTTCTAATCTAACAGCTGAGATTAGATTAGATGGGTGGCTGAGATTTGGTGTCTCTTCACTCACCCTCACTTTAATCATAAATTTATCTTTTAATTTGCATCTCACAAATTAATTTGACTAAGGCCCATATTCGGCAATTTCTCCCCCTTAGGCACCTAGGGAAGAGAAACACTTACCTTGGTACTTTATTTTACTTTAAAATTTAACAAAATTGACATAGGTAAGGAATTAGCATAAAATTTGATTTGATGTTCTTGTGCAAGTTGAGTTCCATCTTTAACTTGTTCAATACAGTTGTGAACTTTTGGTTAAAATATTTTACCTTTTCCTTAGGGTTCACGAGTAAAGATAAAAACTTAGATATCAAAGCACCAATGGTAATTTCTTCCCCAAATTTATCTAAAAAATATTTCTAAAAATCAACCCAATTGGTGATTGATCCAATAGACAAATTAAAATACCAAGTGGAGGATTAGTTCTCAAAGGTATATGGGAGAAGTATACACACTACATATTATGTTTCACATTCAATAACATGATGGCCATAATGAATTTCTTGATCTGGTCTTCCAGAGGATCAGATGGTTTAGGATCATATTTTGGAAGAAGATGGTTTGGATGCTTGTGAAGATTATGTAGTTGGTTGGGAAGATCTAAAGTATCATGGGCCAACCAAGGTTGATTTTGATTATGGGCCATATATGAAAGATGCGACTTAGTATCCAAATGGTCATAATCACAATTTCATCCTTTTGATTGGTTTGAATTAGAATCTGAATTCATATGTCCTTTAGATTGCTCACTTTTTATTGGGGTTGAAGCGAGGTTGATTGGAGTTGGAGGAATTAAGCCTAAAGTTAAGATCTATAAATGAATCTATCACCCTTCTCATTTTTTTCTACTCTCAGTGAGAATCCATAGCCTTGGCGGAGTCACACCGATATCACAGAGCTCACTCCATTTCTAACGAGCATCCATATCCCTATTGGATATGTCTTCATTCCCTCATTAAACAAATATGTTTCATCTTTAAGAATATCCTCTTACTAGAATATATATATATATATCCTTGTTACCATCCTTAATCATAAGGATGGTATATGTTAGTGAAGGAATGAATCGAGTACCTAGTCATGAAGCTTACCCTTTTGAAAAGAGGAATGTGTTCCATTAGATTTCCCTCATTATTTAGGTAATTTATGTAAATATCATGACTTATTTAACTTATTCATGATTGGTGATAAATATTGTCTTCGCCAACAAAAGAATTGTATGTCTTTCAAAGTTGCACATAAAAGGAACTATAAACATTTTCTGATTCCTAGCTTTGTTTGTCACCAACTCACTTTACTTTTGATAAAGAAAAGATAATATGTGTAGCCCATAATTGAGTTCCTTAATTCACCACATGTTAAAAACTCAACACCTCTAAAATGTATTATTTAAAAAATGAAACTACTGCAGAGTTTTTCTGAGATTCAAATGCACCTACAACAAGGTCCAACTACCAGCAATGTAGGAAGAAAGTAGTCTAAGAAACTACAAATACCATCAGATATTCAGAAGCATGGACAACTCACAATAATGTGGGGAGTAGTTCTTCTAAGAAAAGAGACAGAGATGCTAAGACAAGTAGAGCTAGTTGAGACTCTTCCACAAAGTTATATAGTGGAAAGACCACTAGAGGAGAGTTGTCCAGTAGTGACATTGGGTCAAGTATTCCTAAGGAAAATAAGAAGAGACACTCTTATATTTATTTGAAAAAGGAATTCAAGAAGGAAAAGCCACCACCTTTGATGGAGAAATCAAGAAAAGAGAGGAGGCTAAGGCCTAGTTGCTAGGATTAAGGAAGTATTTTTGAGTACATAATTACTCATAAAATAAAAAGGAAAAGATAGCCATTTTTAATTTGAATGGAGGAAATTTCGTATGGTGGGAATACCTCAAGGATGTTAAGGTTTTAAAGGAAAGTAAGTTGTCTAGGAAAAAAATTGAAAATATTTTAGGAAAGCATATTTATCAGAAAAATACCATGATGGTAAGAATAAAGAGTTCCATGAACATAAGTTAGGGAAGCCTACTATGTATTATTATTCCAAGAGGCTCTTGGAGTTTCTGAGGTCTGTTCCCTACCTCAAGGATGAGAAAGAAAGGACACAATCATTCATCAGTGGATTAACATAATTCGATGATCCTAAGACAGTAGAGGACACCATTAGGAAGGTCAAGTGTTGTTATGACCAATCCAAGCATAGGAAGGAGCCCCTTAAGGATTGGAAAAGGAAAGATAATCCTCAATTTTAGAGGAAGGTATTTAAGCCATCCCAATATAAAAATACAAAAAGAGGTGCTCAACTCAATCATCTGACTAGAAGTATGCACTAGAAAAAAATTCCATCTCAAAATGGGAACATGACAACATAGCAACTAAGCGAGAAAGTAGAGGAGAATAAGAAAGGACCTCTACAATCTTGGGGGTTGTGGATAAGCACATCTGTTGAGGGAATACCCTCACAAGCAACATGAAAACAATAGAATTTACAATATGCAAGAGGCTACTACTATTAATGATGTGGCCATGGATGTGCCTTGAATTTATGTAGTTGCCGAGAATCAACAGGAAGAGCACCAAGCTTTAGTGGTGGAACTAGAAGGTGTAATCGCCAAACAACCCATTTCTATTTTGATTGACCTTGGTTCTAACCTTAACTATATTTAACAGGTGGCTTATAGAGGAAAAAACATGCAAAATCATGGTTAGTTAGCTAAGCACAAGAGCTAAGTGAAAGGTGGAAAACATGATTAAAACATGCCCTTTTGAAATGAATGGACTGCATACACAAGAAACCATAGATATCCTACCTTCAAGGTCATATGATGTACTGATAGGCATGGACTAGTTGGTTTCTCACAAAGCAAAATTGGACTTCCATGACAAAAACTTAGAATGTGAAGATAGCAACGAAAACATGAGGGTGATGCAAAGAATTCAAAATCCTATATTGGTGAGGCAAATATCAACATTGCAACTCAATAATTTTATCTGAAAGGTATGTCCCTTGTATGCAATACAATGCAACATAGAATAGTAAGCCAATGATTGAGGATCACCCAATGTTGTGGGAATTTAAAGATGTATTTCTAGAGGAGGTACCCAAACTTCCTCTTAAGTGAGATCTTGATTTTTCCATAGATATTGTACCCGTAGTGGTAATGACATATAAAGTGCCCTACATAATGAGTATGCCAGAATTGGTAGAAAAAGGTGCAATTAAAGGAGATTATGGATAAAGGGTATATTAGGTCGAGTTTGTCCCCATGGGGAGCACTAATGTTGTTTGTAAGGAAAAAATATGGTACCTTGCAATTGTGTATTGACTATCGACAATTGAACAAGATTACCATCAAGAACAAGAACCCACTACCTAGGATTGATGATCTTTTTTATCATCTCAAAGGAGCTATAGTATTTTCTAAAATAGACTTCAGATATAGATATCATCAAGTCGGAATTAAGGATGAAGACATCCACAAGATGAATTTTAGAAAAATATACAGACATTATGAATTTGTGGTGGTGCCTTTTGGGATTACCAACACACTAGCCACCTTTATCTGTTTGATGAACAACATTCTCAACAATTATTTGGAAAAGTTCATCTTGGTGTTCGTTGATGATATGTTGTTATATTACAAAACCAAGGCAGATCATGAGGATTATCTTAGGTTGGTGCTACAAGTGGTAAGATATAACTGGCTATACACCAAGTATAATGGGTGTGAATTCTTTTAGAAAGAGATCCAATATTTGGGTCACATAATTTCCCAAGAAGGAGTGGCTATTGATCCAGAAAAGATTAAGACAATCATGGATTATCCAACCCCTTAGAATGTATCTGAGGTAATATCATTTATGGGATTAGTTGGATATTGCAAGATGTTTATTAAGGGATTTCCCAAGATCAGACATCCCATCACCTCATTGTATAGAAAATGGGTGAAGTTTGTATGGTCGAAAAAGTGTGAGACTAGCTTCCAACACCTTAAACACCTCTTAACCAATTCCCCCGTCCTAAAAAATGCAGAATCTGAAAAATATTTCCTAGTCTGCACTTATGCTTGCAAGGAAGGACTTAGTGGAGTCCTCATGCAAGAGGGACATGTGATTTTCTATGAATCAAGGAAACTAAATGAACATGAGAAACATTATGTTACTCATGACTTGGATCTTGCATCCATTGTGCATGCTTTAAAAATGTGGAGGAATTACCTTCTTGGAAGAAGGTTTGTCTTGATTACATATCACTGTGGACTGAAATACCTATTTGATTAGCCACAGTTGAATGCTAGAAAGATGAGGTGGATGGCACTAATCAGTGAATTTGATTTTGAAATCAAACATATAAAAGGAAATGAAAATCGAGTGGTAGATGCACTCAGCCGAAGTGTGCAGATGGTACACTTAACAATAGAAATCATGTGTGAATCTAATATCAAGTACATAATCATGTTTATTTTACTAAACAATGAACATTTTAATCTGGTGAAAGAAAACTTGTAACAAGAACGAAAAAGGAAAAATTATGAGGAATACCAACTCACAATAGATGGGTTGTTGATGTACAACAACAAGCTATACATACTTAATTTAGAAGATCTGAAAATCCTCATAATGGATGAGTTTCATAAGATACCTTATGTGGGCCATCCTGGTTTTCAAAAGATGGTAACAAAAGTAAGACAACTATATTATTGGCCAAGAATGAAAAAGGATGTGGCAAAATATATTGCTGAGTGCCTGGAGTGCCAACAAGTCAAGGTTGAGCACAAACACCCAACAATATTCCCGCAACCAATGAAAATTCAAGAATGGAAGTGGGATATTATCTCCATTGATTTTATCACAATATTTCCAAGAAAAACTAGGAAACACGATGCAATCATGGTGGTGGTGGATAAACTAAGCAAGAAAACTCATTTTATTCCAATAAAGTCCACTTATAAGGCTATAGATGTTGTTGATGTTTTTATAAAACAAATTTTTAGATTGCATGGTATGCCCAAGACCATTATTTCAGATTGAGATGCGAAATTCACATCATTTTTTTGGAAAATCCTATTTACAGGCTTTGGAACACAATTAGCATTCAACACAACCTACCATCCCCAAAAAGATGGACATACCTAGAGGATAAATAGAGTGATAGAATATATGTTGAGGATGCATGTTATGCATCAATCCAAGTAGTGGGAATAATACCTCCCCTTCGTAGAGTTTTCCTACAATAATGGTTGCTAGGAGTCACTAAATATGAGCCCATTTGAGGCTCTGTATGGTAGGAAGTGCATAGTTCTGATTAGTTGGGAAAATCAAGTAGACAGGATCACACTTAAATTAGACCCATTGAAGAGATGGAACATGAAGTGATAATAATTAAGCAAAAACTGAAAGTGGCCCAGGACAAAAAGAAAATATATGCAAATATCAAAATAATTCACAAGGAGTTCAAGGTGGGAGATCATATGTATATCAGGGTGAAGCCCAAGAAGATCTCCCTAATAATGGGAAATTGTGCCAAGATAGTGCCCCACTATTTTGGACCATTTGAATTCCTAGAAAGAGTGGGACAAATATCATATAGACTTTCTCTAGAACCTGTTATTAAAGCTCACAATGTGTTCCATTTATCTTTAGTTAAAAATTATATTCATGATTCTAATCACATTATTTATTGGACTGTGATACAGGTGTAACCATAAGGACAATTCTATCCCAAGCCTCAATGCATCCTAGACAAGAAAGTGACATTTCTCCATAATCGAGTTGTCATGTAGGTCAAAGTGCAATGGAATAACTTTCGAGCAGATGAGGCCACATGGGAACTAGAGGATGCCATGAGGATGGCTTACCCATTTTTTTTTTTCTGTATAAAAATATGCATATTGTTAGTACCATATTTGTTCTTGTCAAAGATATGAAGGTTTTTCGAAGTTTCTAGTCAAAGGTTGGATGAATTACAAACAAAAGGAAATATTCCAAAGCCTCTATGTAGACAATAGTCAAATTATTCCGAGGAAGATGGTAAAAATAAACATATAAATCATGATCTTTTTACGCCGAAGGAAATATTTGAATGCTCAAGTGCTTATCGGGGGTCAAAAAGGGATTATCACACCTAAAAGGGGCCTAATTATATTATCCAGGAGGATTATCATGGGACCGTAGCCCAGGAACCAAGCATGATCAATCCTCGATAGTTTCGATGAAGATGTTGTTGTCGGGGGAATGAAGTAAGAGTTCACCCCAGCGAGAGTATCTCCTAGGTCCGACGATGATAGTGTGGCCACATCAACCTTACACATGGAGATAAATCAACATGCCACCAAGGATACATAGAGGGAGAGATGAAAACATGGCATGCCAGCAGAGCACTGTAAGAGTCAACCACCACTTTCCACGTGGACATAAGAACCCTCCAAAGATGTAGAAAAGAATCATGAAAATGGGTGACACGTATCCTATCCTCACCAAATCAACACCATCATGGGCCAATAGAAAGGTTTTGCTTGTCCAGGATGACATCATTGTGATAATCTGCACCTTAGTAAAATATTTCTTTCGACCACGACTAGATCAACAGTTCTCGAATTATCTCTAGTTTCTTCGATCAACAATCGAGATGCAATCTTGGAGTCTTCCTCATAAGAGTATCCCTCATTAGAGTCTCGTCATCAGATTCCTATTTGGACCATATCCCTTGATCACTCTGATAGGTCACCACCGATCAATGGTCCATATCTAATTTTCTATATTGAAGCCTCTCGTTCAGGTGTCACATCAGTCCGCCAATGGAGCACTATTAGGGCCAACCAATGACTACCACGTGGACATGTGGAACCCACCGCATGCACAAGTCAACACATTAAAAATTGGTAACACATGTCACACCTACCTACCACATCAGCTCCATCAAGGACAAATTAAAGGGAGCTATGTGTCCAAGATGATGTCAAATTGAAGTCTCCCTCATTGGAACCTCCTTCATTAGAGTCCCCTCGTCTAGGTTCAACACTACACCCATGACTAACCTCACTCCGATGAAATATCTTGGAATATCCCTCGTTGGATTCCCATTGGTACCCAACTTGTAATCGCTTTGATGGGTGCACCTCTAATCAACAATCTAGATCTGTTCTAGATCTCGAAGCATTCTAGGCACCAGGAAAATCAAAAGCTACAACTTGGACACGTGAAATATGCCAAATACATAGAACAACACATCAAAAACAAGTGACACGTTTCATGCCCCTCTACCACATCAACACCAACAGAGACCAATATAAAGTCTCCATGTGTCTAAGATGATGTCAATATGACATTGGCTAAGTCTTAGATGATTTCTTCTCTTAGTCGAGCCAGATCAACGAATCTCGGTTTCTTTTAGTTTCACCTCGATGGATCAACGAATCTCAGTCACCTTTAAGTTTCCCTCGTCAAAGTACTATTGAGACCTAACACAACGTCTATGAAAAGGCTCACTCCAACAGATTACTAGAAAAGTTTAAATCTGGTCTCATGAAACAAGCCCACATTTAAAAGATCAACAGTAGAGATGGATTGTTGAGATCGATCCGATGACTATTGAGTCTTCCAATCTATACAGTTAATATTTTGAACATCCTGCAACAAAAAATTGATGGAAAATATTGTTTAAGGAGTAGGGTGTGATGGATACTTTGGCTGGAAAATATATAGCTTCTCCATGATCTCAACATAAAAAAAATCTAGCATGTAAAAGTAATTTTTATAGTTTTAACAAGGGGGAAACCATTCAAGAATCAAGAAGCAGTTAACAGTTTCAAGAAGCTAGAAGTGGTTCCAAGATCAGTTTAGAGCATGAGCGATAGCAATAAAATACAATGAAGATGCTCATAGCTAGGGTCAACACTTTGGGTATTTTAAGAGTTTCTTATAACCATAACTATTTGATTAGAAACCATGAGTACAAACAAATGGTAAATTCAGTAGGAAACCAAAGATTCATCCCCTGCACTATGTTTTAGTCTATAATTCATTTTCTTATAGTGTTTGTGTTATTTTAAAGCATCCCCTCCCATTTTGATTTTCTTGTATCAGACATGATTTATAAAAGCTCAAAAAATAGACTATTCACCATATTCATTGTTACTGTATGATGTCTGGTTATGGCATAGAAGTGGTTTCCTCTGAATGTATGACCATTTCTTTTCATTTCTTTGTGCATTTAAATGATATGCATAGGGTAACTCCATGTATTTGAATGTATGAAGATGCTAACTATTTGAAGCATGCTTTTATTGATCTGTATGCACCTATTAGAGCTGTTGAATTCTTAATTTCTAAACATGATTTCCTTTTTCCATAATCCTCAGGATTCATTCTCAGTAGTGCCTTGTATGTTTATCTTGTTTTTATTCTAATTCACCACTTCATTATCCTTTAAAAATTGATTGTATGAAACACTCGTAGAAAAATTCCTTTAAGAGTCGAGAGAATTTTTCATTTGAGCTGAGATTGTTTGAGGTCCTATAATTTCAAGAAAGAGAGAGGGAAAAAAATCCCAAATATTGCACAATTACCTTACTGCAAATATGGATTTAAGATTCATCTTAACTCTTATCCCTTGGGGTGCCTTGACATCGATCCAACAATGGTCTGGAGCATCTTGAGGGATAACATATGAAATGACACCATTTATGGGGACATAATTTGAAGAAATATTCCTTAGGCATACGACATTGTAGGTTTTGAGCCTTGATGGTGAACAAGTATTAGGCACTTCGATGTTAATATTTCACCTGGGGACTCCAAAAAAGGACAACCTAGCCTCTACTAGAAGATTGATCCAGATTTTATGACAAGAACCAAATGACTACAAATTATTAATAGGTGCTTAACACAAAATAGCAGAGATACAGTAAAATTGGTTTTCTATTCAATAAGGAAAGAAGTTGAAACTGTAAAATGTAGCGAAAACAAGCTTGTTGGAATGGTGTTGGCTTATCTCTGAGAAGAGATGTGACGGTTGCACTCATTCGCAAGAAGATGATTACAATGAGGATGTGAAGAAATTTTTACTATAAAAAGGAATGCCAAAAACCCTAGACATCTAAAAACCTAACCCTAGGATATGAAGCGCCAAAAGTCATGTGGGCCCCATTTGGGTAAGTTAGTACATCGACTTCTTGGGGATTGTAACTTTTGCATACGATCTCCGTTTTAGGCGTATGATTGGAAAGGTATCATCGAGGAGATTCATTTTGGGGGAAATATCGAAGAAAATTCCATATTTCTCACCATTTTCTCCCAAAAAACATCGTTTAGGGCCTCAAAACAGCTCTGGAAGTGAAAAACTGCTAAAAATAGTAAATTACCAAAATTGCCAAAAAAATGTTTTGAGCCAGTTGGAAAAGGTGGGTGGCCACTGATATCCACCTGGATAAATCCTCCCTTATTAGGAAGCAATAGTCTCCATTGCGTTGAGTTCCCCCATCAGATGAGGAAAATTCTGTTGAATTTGGCCCCGGGTGAGCCACTTGCCTTGGTGCAGGAGTTGTCATGCTTTGACGACTCAATAAAGATGGATACTTTGTTGTCGAGTGACCTTGATATATGTTTCCACAATATGATCATTGGATTCCTGTTGTATGTATTTGAGGTTGAGCTCTGTTGGTGTCAGTTGTTCTACTACTTCTGAGGTGTCCAATAATGGTGGGAAATAAGGGCGAAGGAGATCCATGTTGAACATTGGGTGTAGGCCAAGGAAAGGAGGAATGTTGAGCTCAAAATAATTATCCCCCATAAGATTTGTGATGGTGTACCATCCATAATGAAGTGGGTGAATCTTATGATGGGGTCCTATAAGGCGTTCATTCTGAAAGTGCAACCAAACTTTTTTTCCCACCTGAAACTTATGTGGCACCCGATGTTGATCATGGTGCTTCTTGTACTTGTCATTGGAATTTTGTGGGATATCCTAAACCTATTGGAGGATGTGCTGGATCCGCTCAATGAACTGGGTGGCTTTGTCAACTTCAGTTGGAGCAGGATATGAGTTGGTCGAGGTGACCGCAAGGGGAAGTGCAACATATATGGGACCCAATGGTTGGAATCCCAACCCCACCTAAACGGGGTTGTGGCCAGTTGAGCTATGCAGGGCTCTGTTGTATATATGTTGAACATAGGGAAGGATCGCATCCCATGTGCGGGGGTTATTTGAATTATACATGCGAAGGATATGCACAATCATTCGATTTATGACCTCAGTTTGGTCGTCTGTCTCGGGGTGGAAGGTCATGGATTTGGTGAGCTTGGTGTCTAGCAGTGACCAAAGGCTCGACTAGAATGCACTGAGAAATCAACTATCCTGATCCAAGACAATGGTTTGTGGGATTCCAAAGTGTACCCAGACTCGTTCAAAGAAGAGCTTGGCAGCGGCCTCTATTGTGATGTTCTTCTTACAGGTAACCAGAATCGCCATCTTACAAAAGTGATCAACAACCACAAAAACACAGTCATTTCCACACTTGGTAGATGGGAGGCCCAACATGTAGTCCATTGAGATGGATTCCCATGGCCTGTTAGGAGTAGGAAGAGGGGTTTACAGGACCTTTTTCTTAGTGATCGTTTTGGAAATAGCACACGCAATGTAGGACCTGATATACTTGTTGACCTCTTGTCGAAGTTTTGGCCAGTAGAAATGTTTTTGTAGAATCACCACTATCTTTTCGATGTCGAAGTGTCCTTCCACCCGACTGTAGTGGGATTCCCATATCAATGTCGCTCGCTCACTTGATGGAACACATATATGGCCCAGACGACACAACAACCCATCTTGAATATGGAAATTATCAAAAACTACATTTGCACCCAACATTTGGTAGGTGGTGGCAAAGTCTGGGCATGTCTCATAGAGTTGGAGCCATACATGGGTCTCATGGCCACAAGAGTATAGCACCGTGGTGAGTTTCGCGACTAGAAGTCTGCTGAGGCAATCAACGACGTGATTGGTGCTTCATGTTTTATACTTGATGTTGAGGTGGAACTGCTGCAAGTATGTGGACCACTTTTGATGGCGGTCATTCTGCAATGTTCCTTGTGTCTGCATGAAATTCATTGGCTTATGATCAGTGTTGATGACTGTCTCCTTCCCAAGAATTTAATGTCTCCACTAGCAGTAGGCTTGCACAATGGAGTACATTTATTTGTCGTAAGTAGGGTACTTATGGACAATATCTGATAGTGTCTCACTATGATAGGCCACGGGGTGGTCGTGTTGAGTGAGAACGATGCCCACAACATAGTCTGAAGCATCTGTCTCGATCTCAAACGGCTGCTACAGGTATGGTAGTGAAAGTACTGGGGTTGAGCACAAGCGCTACTTCAAATCATCGAACGCTTGTTGTTGGGACCCGCCCCACACAAATTTTTCCTTACCACCACCCCTAGTTATTTGGTTGAGGGCCCATGCGATATGGGAGAATCCCAACACGAACCTATGGTAGAAATTGGCAAGGCCCAAGAAGCTTTGAAGCTCAGTAATTGTGGTTGGGGTTGGCTAGTCACAGATGACTTGGATCTTGGCTAGATCCACATGTACACCATGTTGATCAATGATGTAGCCCAGGTAATGGACCTTGTCCATGTTGAAGGAGCATTTTTCCAAGTTGGCGTATAGCTTGTGCTGTCATGGGGTGTGCAGAACCTGCTGAATATGCTACAAGTTGGACCAAGTCTTGTTGTAAATGAGAATGTCATCCAGATACACCACTACAAAAGTATTGGTGAATGGTTGCAGAATATCGTCCATCATCCTCATGAAAGTGGTTGGATTATTTTTCAAACCAAAGGTCATGACCAACCATTCAAAAAGGCCTTCCTTTGACTTGAAGGTGGTCTTCCATACATTTGTCTATTCTATCAAGACCTGGTGGTAGCTAGACTTCATATCAATCTTACTGAAGTATTTGGCCCCCATGAGTTGATCAAGGAGGTTGTCGATTCAGGGAATCGGGTACTAGTTTCTAACTGTGATTTTATTCAGATCCTGATAATCAATGCAGAGTCACTAGGTTCCATCTTTCTTTTCTACCAGCATGATTGGGCTCTCGCAAGGTGATGATCTGGGACGGGTGTGCCCCTTGTGGAAAATTTCTTGGATCTCTTGCTTGATCTCTTCATTCTCTATCAGAGAGTAGTGAGAGACTGGCCCATTGGGCAGCGGTGCGTCAGAGTTCAAATTGATGGGGTGCTTGACCTGGCAATGCAAAGGTACCCCAGTAGGTGAAGAGAAGATATCTGAGTATTCTTCCACGACCTTGTCTACTTGCTTCTATTGTGTGGAGAGGTTAGTTGCAGAGACCCTAGATGTGGTTTTGATCTTTCACTTATTCTGAGAGCGAATCACGAAGAAGACAAACTTCCCTATATGAGAGATTACCTTCCTGCATTGCTTAGCAGAGATCAAGGAAATAACATTAGGTGGGACTGCCTCGGGTATCCTGTACAATTTCTTGTTCAAAGTAATAATAACACTACAAGGCCTAGACTCATATACAAAATGACATTTCCATAAATAAGTTAGGCCCAAAAGAACACCACAAACTTTGAGAGGAGAAAGATCACACAATACCTCATCTTTGAAGGGATTGATTTCATACGATAGTTGGCACTATTGGTTGACACAGAGATCGCTTCCTTGGAGGAGCCATCCAATGGTGTAAGGTTGTGTGTGCGGCGTTGTCAGTAGGGCCAGCCGCTAGATGACCTCTGCTGAGATGAGGTTCTTCTGGCTACCTCTATCAACGATGAAGTGTAGCGGGGTGCTTTTTACCCACATTTGTGAATGGAAGAGGTGTTCTACTTCTTCTGGCTTGTCTAGTTCACCAGGTTGAGGCTTGGTGGTAGAAACGACGGCACTGGGTTCCACATAAATGATCCATATTCCCCTTTCTGGTTCTGGCTCAGAGTCAAAACCTACATCTGATTCATAGGCTTTCACTTCGGCCACCAGCGACTACTTTGAACGGTAGTCAACCGTGTTATGCCAAGGGTTCTTATGGAATTCACACCACTTACTAGTATATTTATTTCTCTTTCCGGTGTCCTTCTTTTCTTGTGGCTTCGAATGGTTGTCCTGATACTGTCCATATTTGCTATGTAATTTTTTATGTGGGTTGGGGCCGCCCTTTCCTGGCTTTTGTTGTGAGGGTTTCCCAGGCCCAAATTGTCGCATCTTTTGTTTGATCTTTTGCTCGATTTTGATGACATATCAGTAGGTCGCACCCAAGGATGAGATGTCCAAAAATCCCATTTCGGTTTGGATGTATCTATGCAAAGAAATTTGATACTTGAGCACCATATGTCGCTCTGAATATTTGATACCCAGCTTGGTGCACAAGGTATGGAAGATATTTGTGAAATCTGGCACTGCTTGGTCTCTTTCTTGCTACAGTGTGGTCCATCTGGTATACAAGTCGTCATAACTTTCAACAGGGTAGTATTGTTCCTTAATAGCATCCCTAAAGGATTCCCAGGTGGCCATGACTGTAAATAATGAGGGTTCCTCTATTTTCTTTTTCTCACAGAAAGTTTCCCACCAATCTTTGACATGGAGAACAACTTTGAGGAGCGCAAAAGTAATATTTTCTCTATTCAAAAAGTTATGGACAGAAAATACCCTTCTAGTATACTCAACCACTTGTCTACAACATCTGTGTCTATCTGACCTTCAAATATAGGAATATCAAATTTTATTTGTACCTTGAAGGGGGAGTTTTCTCTGCTTGAAGAAGATGTGTTGCTTGTTGGTAGTCGCCGAAGGATTTGTGCGGAACTATCCATAATCTCGTTCATTTTTTGCATGAGGGATTCATAAATCAATAGTTTGAAAAGATCTCCTGTCCCATCATACTTCTTTTCTCCTACCATAAGAGGTCGCTTCTGCATGTGATAGCTTTTGTCCTCAAGAGAAACAAGCTCAAGACCCAACTCTTTGTACTCTGACCTCGTTGGGGAAATGCATTAAGATGACAAGGAGCAGATCGCTCTGATACCACTGATTTAGATTTTATGAGTAGAAGGAAATGAATAGATATTATTAACATGTTCTTAACAAAAAATAACAAAGATACAGTAAAACTGGTTTTCTACTCAATAAGGAAATAAGCTAAAACTATAAAATGCAGCAGAAACAAGCTTGTTGGAATGCTGGCAGCTTATCTCTGAGAAAAGATGTGATGGTTGTGCTCATTCGCAATAAGATGATTACAATGAGGCTCTGAAGGAATTTTTACAATAAATAGGAATTCCAAAAACCCTAGACATCCAAAAACCTAACCCTAGGAGATGAAGCGTCAAAATTCATGTGGGCCCTGTTTGGGTAAGTTAGTACATCAACTTCCTAGGGTTGTAACTTTTGCATACGATCTCCATTTTAGGAGTATGATATCACGTTGGAAAGGTATTGTCGAGGAGATTCATTTTGGGGGAAATATTGAAGGAACTTGAATATTTTTCACTGTGTTCCCAAAAGAACATTGTTTAGGGCCTCAAAACGGCTCCGGAAGTGAAAAACTACTAAAAATAGTAAATTACCAAAATTGCCAGAAAATTGTTTTGAGCCAATTGGAAAAGGTGGGTGGCCACCGATATCCACCTAGATCAAAGATACACCGAAATCCACCCTGATCTTGATCAGGTTTCAGTATATTCATATCTGGAAAAACTTGTGACTTGGAGGAATATTAGATAACGTCAAATTTCTTCTTTTTCAGGTAATCCTAATCCAGAAATATCTCCTTCTAATATTCATCAAAGTGTTGAGTCTGTAGATCTAATTGATATACTTGGAGATTATATTTATGCTTCAAATTTTCCTCTAGAAACATTGATATAACTCCATAATTATCCTTTATAATTTATCCAAGAAATCAATTCTTTCTTCAGACCATTATTGAAATTCTTTGTTGCTCCTTTATCCTTTGAACTCCATAACATCATTTTACAAAATATCATGTTTGTCTTTGATGGAGGAAGACCTAGGGGAAATCAACCCCCTCCCCCACCACCTATAAATCCTTGGGTCATTGCCAAATTTTCCCCATTGAATATGCCTCAAATTACCCATGACCTCCCTGAGAATTACTTGAAAGATCTGCCAAAATTTGATGGGGATAAAACTCGCTCAACTGAAGAACATATGAGTGCCTTGCACGACTTTACAAATGACGAATTTGTAGAGCACGATGATGTATTCATGAGGCTATTTTTCCAAAATTTAGAGGGATATGTTAGAAAGTGGTTTATAGAGCTACATGTTGCTTCAAATGATAGTTGGCTAGCTCTAGAAGCTGCTTTTATGAGACATTGGGGTGCGAAAAGGGTATCCTATACTACCTAAATGAATTGGGCTCACTAAAGAAAAGGGTCAATGAAACTATTGATGATTTCAATAGAAGGTTCAATAATCTCTATAAAAAGATCCCTATAGATATAAAGACATCACAACCAACAACCAAAGTCACATATGTTGGGGAATTTGATGATGATTTTTCCATGGTGTTAAGGGAAAGGATATCCCCGACCCTACTTTTGATGAAAGACGACGTGATAGACATAGAAGGAAACATGATCGTATAAGTTAAAATGAAGAAAAACTAGGATCAAATAGAAAAGAAAAATGTTAGGGAAGATTATGGTACTTCTGATCCAAGTAGAGACTCCTAGGAAGAAAATATGGATGAAATGTCTAGACTTATCAAGAACTTGACAAACAAAATGTTAAGATTTGAGATAGAAAATAACAATACAAATAGAGCTCCCCAAGAGGGAGGCATAATAAATCCTAATCCTAATTAGTTCATAAGACCTCCTAATCCAAAACTCATGAGAAGGGAGAGAAGAAATGAAGAAAAACCCATTGAACCCCCTGTAAAAACCAACAATGGTAACAACCTTGTTGAATAAGTAGTGGATGAAGAATATGTTGAATACATAGAGGAAATCCACCTTCTCCAAGATGAGAATGATGCTATACATATAAATCAAAATGACTATGAAGAGTCACTAGATCCTAGGAAAATGGTGCCTAGAAATCAACCTAACAAAGGGGCTTTATCCTCAGCTTAATATATAATTTTTGTTGATGCAATATAGGCTAAGATGCATAATAAGTATGATCTCATGCCTCGAGAGAAATAAACTATTTTAAATAGTCAAACTTAGGCCAAGAAATCTGGTCCAAATCATTCAAAAGATAAATCTAAATAAGTTCTATACATCCCTAAGGTAAATGAAGTTTTGGAGCATGTGAAAAAAGAAAAAGAAACTAAATAACTTGAGGAATTAGTTTCACCTTTCAATATTGAACGTGAATTCTCCAAAATTAAGATTCCTGTACCATTGGTGGAGTTGGCTAAAAACCCCTCATATCATAAAAAAATGATAAAGTTATGCAGGAAGGGGATTAACATGTCCTCCGGATACTTTGAATGTACAAGATGAATGCCCCACAATAATTTGTGTCCCTCACATTGATGACAAAGAGGAATATGTGGCACCCTTCTATGTAACCTTAAATATTAATGATAAGATGTTGTACTATTGTATGTTGGATTCTAGTGCATCACACAATTGTATTATGGTCCTCCCATGTATTCTTGTTGGCCCGATGGACCTCCCATATATTGTGTTTGCGAGGGTTGTTGTATTGGAATCATGGGGTTCACCGATTGATTGGGAAAAGTTCCTTTCTAAGGAATTCCCACCTGATTAGGTTGACCATGTTAGTGCCACCATTTTTCTTTCTATTAGAGTTGGTTTCCAGTCGAGTTATAATCCATGTGTCGAAACACATGAAGTCAGGTACGTAGCAATGAAAGGGTCGAAGTCAGCAAGTGGTCGATTGGCCCTTGGAAGCGGGAAGGGATGTCAGAGTTGAAACATACGTGAATAGTATGGGTATGTTGTTCCCAGAAAGTCAGGTCCTATCAAAGTTAGTCTCTACGTGCCCCAGGTTGAGTCAAGTAGTTAATGGAGGTCGCGTCGGCAAGTATTGTAACTATTATAAATTCATCATGAAGGCCGAAGGAATGAAAAATAGCGATGTTCGCATCACGTATTCCCTATAACCCTTATCGTCTGTACCTTACACGTGGGGATGTGTTATGGAAAATCTGCAGTTCAATTCAAAACATCTAGTCTCCATGGATTTAGTGTTCTTTGGAACATTTCTTCCTTCCACCCGATATGTTATAAATCCCAGAGGTTCTACACCCATATTGTTCATGAAATTAGATTCAAGCTATGTATGTAAGTTTTCTCGTAGGCCAAGTTCAATCGAATTCTCCATCTTGGGCATCATCCCGATACACTGTGCGCAAGACAGATATTGGTTGCGCCATGGCGACCTATCAGAACATGAAGAAGGGTATGCGTAGTGGCAGGATCGCCAAACCTGAGCCCCAGAGTGATTGGGATTCATTCTCACTCACAACAAGCATCCCCAAAGATAAAAAAGGGATTTTTCCTTCATCCACGAGAACGCTGACATCACATCGTGTAGAACTTGGAGTGGAAGGAACTACGTAGAAAGGATAGTATAATCCCCCTCTCCCTAGAAACAGATACCTCAGAGAAGGGGTAGACCAAGGAATATGGGGAAACTTGGATCTCAGATGAGCCAAGCGCATGATCGATCCTTGAACAATTACTTATGCACGTCGTCCTCTTGGAGCCTTTGGAAAGTACCAGTCAAGGAAATGGGAACATGATGAGGAGGATGGATGTTGCGGGTTCAAATGATCAAGAGGTAGCTTAGGAGCTGAAGCAAGCGAAGCTAGCCATCACCAAATTGTACCAAGAAAGGAGGGAGATGAGACAACAGTTGGTGACAAATATCATGGAAGCATCAATAGCACAAGGTCACGAAGGGAACGTGACGTGGCTAAAAAGACAGCTCCGGGAGGCGCAGGATACGATTGTACAGCTGCATGAAGAACAACAGATTTAAGAAGAAAGGTATACTAAACACTCTAGAGAATGTGAATCAACTGAAGAGATATCCTGTGCATCTCTCACCAACGAACAAAAGAAACAATATTAGCCAAGTCCATTCCTGTATTCGCAAACAGAAGGCAAATATTAAAATTTTTGAAGGAAACATCGCCCAAGACATTTTTCTATTTTAATAATGGTCGTGACTGTCTACATCCACTTGTCGCGTACACTCCCCCCCAGCAAATGAGCGCACGATAGAAAATCAAATATGTTACAGCAGACAACGAGACTCTGACAAATGCTTGTCCACCCAGATACATGATTGAAAAACCGAATCTCCGTGGCAGATTACAACGATCATGATGTAGCCAGATGTATCTTTTGTCTATTTTTGGAAAATGTCATGTGAAGAGTTTTGTAAGGCAGAACAGTCAGTTCCCTAGTTGGTAGAGATAACAGTTATAAGAGTAGGGTAGCCCAAGGGGCGCCCTCGTTTATATACTTGATCTTTTCGATGTAAGCTATATTGGTTGACAAATTTAGTATAGACAGTAACTATTGTATGTAATTTGAGTCTCATCGAAACTTAATGCAAAAGTCCTGTATCTTTGATGAAAAGATTCTAATTATAGCAGTTGGATGTATTGTTTCTCTTTCTTTGCATACGTTCTTTCCTGTCATCTTTATTCATATCTTTTTCTGTCTAATCAGAATGAATTTTCGAACCTGTGGATTCGCTACGCAACGCCCCTTGTTCGAGCCATTTAGACAAAATGTTTTCTTCTAAAAGTTAACTTTGAATTCATCCGTATCCGTGCTCTAAGTTACTTCTTGTGTTTTCTCCTTGTTACACCTCAAAATTACTCACTTCTATAGTATCGCAAGTGTCGTCATTACAAGTGTTGTAAGTGTCGCATATTTTCCGCAAGTGTCACATCTTAACGACAAGTGTTGCAACTGTCACAAATAGTATACTGCCATATTTCATATTTGGTTCCTCTAACGACATCATAAAGACACTTAAGACACCTCGAAGGTTAGTTTGGAAGAAGAGAAATCACTTGGCAAGAAGTACAAGCCTGTTGACATTGAGAAAACCACAAAAAAATGGATTTTGGAGAGGAGCGCTCCCCTACCGACTATCAGGGAGTGCTGACACTCCCTAAGCCTCTTTGGGGGAGTGCTTGAGCGGCATGTGCACCCTTTTGGGGGAGTGATACCCTTTTTTTAGCAAATTCTGGGTTTGTTGAGGCAAATAATGGAAGAATCCCTCAATTCCTGAAGGTAGTTGGATTTGAATAGATAGTCAAGGCATGATCTTAGGGGAGATCCTCAACTGAAGGAGAGGAATCCTAAACTTATCCCAAATATCTCTCAAGTGGTTGGACCTCTCCAAATTTATATAAGGAGGCTTTCTCATGGTGAAAGGTATAAGGAAGAATGAGAATTATACCTAACTTATGATCTCATAAGAAGGTATTGACAATGGAGATTGGGAATTACATCAAACTTATGATCTCATGAGTGAGATTCCATCAAATCCATCAGTGGAGATTACTTGAGAAAAGGGGTTGGACAAAAAGAACTGGAAGAAGTTATTGCACCTTCATTCAAAGGATTGTAAGTACTTTTACTTGTTCTCATTAATATAATCAATGCTTGGCTTGTTTCTTTCAAACTTGTGCTTGTTCCATATGAGTTTGTCTGCAGTAGATGAATCTATGATTTAGCTAATCTCAATAGAGTAGGAACTACATTGTATATTTGTTTGTTTTGCAGGACCTATCAGGGAGCTCAAGAACGAAGCTCAGTCGGGACTTTGCAAGGACAAATGTCGCTAACAAGGTACATATATTTCTCCTTCTCTTTCATTTATTAGATTAATTAGATCTAAAAGGAATTCAATTTCCATGTTAAGCACTTTTCTGTCTTGGCCTTAGGAGTCTAGAGACCAAGAGGGAATCCACTTGTCCACAGGGGGATTCACCTACAACAGAAATTGGCGACTCCACTGGGGAGGAACTCCGATTTTTGTTTCCATTCCCAGATCTTGTTTTGTCCCTTTGCCCACTGATTTGATCTTCTCCACATTGTCTTTTTTATTTTTAGATTTGTTTGATTGCCTCTTTTTGTCATCAGGATCACCTTGATTGACTGAATTTCCTTGATTTTTTGAGTTTTTGGGCTTTTTCTGAGTTTTTGGAGCAAAGCGCTCCCCTCCTGTTGTTGTCAAAGTGCTAGCACTCCCCTGTATCCTTACAAAGAGCACTGGAATGCTCATGTGCCCCTTACACCAGAGCACTACCCCATTTTTGTGAGAAATTCTCTAGACTTTTCATCTTCTGAAGCTATTTCTTAGTTTTGGATTTTTCTCAAGGTCCCATACTCTCAGTCCATATTGATATTGGCTTTCAAACACCCTTTTTTCTAATAATTCATCCTCTTTTGTTTGGATTTTTTTTTTGACAATTGTCCTTACTTTGCAATTTGTCCTTCACGATTTGGAGTCAATTTTTCGTTTTCTTCTCATTTATTTGAATGAGTGAAAACTTTGTAAGGGGTTTCAAAGGTCTTTTGTACTTTTCTTTCTGATCTTTGAGTCATCTTGTCCAAGCTATTTATCCTTCCTTTTGAGTTTTTGGCTTTCTGTTTCTTGTTTGATCACAACAAGGGTGTCGTTTGGCTTATGTGAAGTTTGCTTCCAGATTGCTTAAATCTCACAACTCTTGAAGTTCAATTAGCATAAGAAACTTTACATCTATTGGTTATCAGTCACATAAAAAAAAATTAGCATTGCATTGGATTCCTTATTGAGGACTATTGCATGAGGTCATTTCACCTTGTTGTTTGACAGTGAAAGGAAAATCCTTCTCCTTCCCTTAATTAGACATTCATTGAAAGAAAATATTTCTTATCATTTCTTATGCATGTTTTGGGAACTGAGTCATAATATCATCAGTCTTCACTCTCATACACCTCTGATTAAACAACAACCACTAAAATCAACGCTTAACTAAAATTTATCAGACTTTTTACATATTTGTTAGCAAACCTACATTAGTTTAAAGGTGTAGGGCTTTGGAATAGGTTGAAAGGATAACTTTCCAAAGCTATCAAACAAACTTAGCATCTTGCGATAGGAAGAGAAAATCCAAATTTTGTATAGGTTTTTTGGTATCCCCCTCTCACACAGGGGTTATGTACGAGGTCGCATTCGGGAGAGTTATGGAGATTATCCCTCTGTGGTTCAACTGTTTGTAGTGGTAGGATCGTATATTGGGGTTCACTTGAGGGTATACCCACGATTATGTGTGGGAGCCTCTCGAGTTGATTTCAGACTTGTTATCTTGCCCATACGTTCAGATCAAACTATCAACTATACCCACCCAAGGGTTGACTGCGAGTTGGTGACCTTAGTAGCCATAAGCTTTAGGGTCTCACACAAGGTGACGGTGAAGGGAAGTCTCACTGTACCTGGAACAGATGTTGGTCAAACTCACTCGGGCTCCTTGGAGGGTAAATCCACAATTACTGCATGGAAGCTTGCATCAAGGCATAACTCCGTTAAGAAGGTCGCCAATGTAACTAATCCACCCACTCTACCCCTGCCTCTTCCTATTTTGATCTCGCAACATTGGATTTCATCACCAACTAATGGTTTCATTGTGGGAAGATTTTGTTTGATTTTTTGCTTATCAGATTCATACCGTGTGTTGGTTGTGTTACTTAGTGGACCTTAGGTTGAGTCAATGTTGATGGCATCAAATATTGAGAGTACCAATGGAGGAACCCCTTCTCCTGGGGAACCTTATACCTTTCCTTCATTTGGAAACTTTGGTCCTCCGTACATTTCCACACTGAGTCTTCCGGGACTCACCATAGGATTACCGGTTTGGTTGTTCCCCACTCCGGTGATCTCGAATCCTCCCAATGTTTCAACTGCACCTAATACTTTATATGTCAGTACACCACCCACACATCAACCTCACATCGAATTTTCGCTTTCTTTGCCCATTAATTCTCCTTTCATTTCTCCTTCTTCACCTAGTGAAATCTCTAAAGAAAGTAGTTAGGCTGATCAGAAGAAGAAGAAACAGAAAGAGAAGAAGAAGAAGAGCCTGAAAAGGACCAAGGATCCAACAACATCAAATGTTGGATCCAAGAAACCAACTACTGTTAATAGTACTGGGAGTGTTGACGAGGTCAACAAGATTAAAATGAAGAATCTAAAACCCAAATTCCCTTGCAGTCTTTGTAAGGGTGACCACTTTCTGAGGGATTACCCTAGTATTCCCAAGGTCTTAGAAATGTGTTCCTCTATGTCATCGACCTCTATTGGTCATTCTGGTGATGCCCCATCAACTAGTAATGTTAAGGTTGGTAAGAAGTAGACAACTATCAAATTCCCTTGTATGTTATGCAAAGGTGATCATTATTCTCACCTTTGTCCTCGCATAGACGAGGCTTCTTCTCTTTTGGAAAAACTTCAACTTCAAAAAGGATATCGTAAGCTTTCCCCCAATCCATCATTAGTTCATGGACTGGTTAAGCCAGTTCCATCCCTAGTCAGTCCAGTTGATCAGGTGGTCCATCTAGTTTCCTCCTTGATTGAACCACAAACCCAAGCAGCTAATCTAGTTCCATCATCGATCAGCCCTAATCTTCATCAAAAGAGTATAGCCCAAGTGGTCAATTTTTTTTCATCCTAGGTCGACCCCACTCTCCCATTAGAGAGTGACACCAAAGCAGTCAATCCATTTCCACCCGTCGACCCCATTCTCCACTTGGAGAATGAAACCCAAGTGGTCGATCCAGTTTTTTCATCGGTCGATCCCACTCCTACTTTGACGAGTGCCAAAGTGGTTGATCCAGTCCCTTCCTCGGTTAGTCCCACCCTTCCTCTTAAGAGTGTCTACATGGTTGATCCGATCCCATCATCGGTCAATCCCACTCTTCCTCTGAAGAGTGCCTGTGTGGTCGATATAATCCCATCATCGGTTGATCCTACTCTCCCTCTAGAGAGTAAACCTGATACTGCTCATGTTTTTCTCGTTGATACAGAATCTACCATGTTGGGGGGAATTCCTCATTCTCCCATGAAACCCCCTCCAAGCAATGAGGCCATCCTTTTTTATTGGGGTGCACTAACTGGACCTCGTCTTTCCTCTCACATTCCTTTCCAAATTACAGTACAGGTTTGTGGTTAGGACATTCCTCAAATGTTGATAGATGAAGGTGCGTCCATTAGTATTTTGTCCTCTGTTGCTTGGCACACTTTGGGTTGTCCTCATCTTGCGTCGGTTACACAGAATCTGTTAGCTTTTAACATAAGAACTAGTCAACCTTTAGGGACCCTTCCTCAATTTTCGGTAACTTTGGGAGGGAAAACTGCCTTTATTGATGTCATGGTAGTCCGAGATCCCTTGGATTTCTCTTTACTCCTTCGTCGGGATTATGTCTATGCTATGAGAGTGATTGTATCCACTCTTTTTCATGTGATATATTTCCCTCATGATGGAAGAATGGTGACTATCGATCAACTTTCGTTCGTTGGTCCTGATTGGATTACCTCCCTGAATGGTTCTTATATGACGATAGTATCGCCCCCGCCGCATGTCAATTATGTGGCGCTGTCTCCCATGACTTCGACTCCCGAAGATTTGGATCCAATAGTTGACATGGTGATCTCTTCAGTAGGGATATTGGAGCCTGATATCCTTACCCTTGTCGTAACCCTCGACATGTATTCCTTCCAGAGTTATTTTCTTCCATCTAGTGAAGATCTCTTGGAAGCCATGACCAAGTTTTTTCCCTTGATGTAGTGTACTTCCATAGCATTATTCTCTTGGAATCCATGATCAAGAAGAGTCCATGAGCATAGTTTCTCTTATATGTGACAAGCTCGTTAAAAAATGAAACAAGGGTCACGAGCATAGTTTTCTCTTCTTTGTGGAAAGCTCGTTAAAAAATGAAACAGAGGTCATAAGCATAGTTTCTCCTCTTTGTGGAAAGATCATTAAAAAATGAAACATAATCTTTGAACATAGTTTTCCTCTCTATAGCAAGCTCGTTAAAAAATGAAATAGCAATCTAGGGATTAAACCCAGAACCCTGAGCATAGTTATTTTCCTATGTCAAGCTCATTAAAAAATGAAACAGTCACCTCTCCTATCAGGTCGAGTCTTTCACTAGATCTCATAGATGTTGATTTGAGTGTTTCATTAGCTCTCATATTTGAACCTTCATTTCATCCACCTGTATCCTTTTTCTCCATATAGTATAGAAATTGGTGACAATCTCAAAGACGGTGAATGAATTGAAGCTTGGAGGGCATGTCTCCAACCTTTGATGATCATTCTGGAGTTAAGCCACTAGCTTTAAAGCTGGGGGCATACCGAGCTTAGTCTTTGTTATTTCTCATGCTCGTAAATACATGAGAATGCAACCAGGTAAACTTTTATCTCTGTTTCAGACTCGCATGGATAAACGAAAAATGAACCTCTTGGAGTCGTCTTTGAGCTCTTTTCAGACTCTCTAAACATGAAAATATTGTCGAGTGATCTTGGTTCCTTTCCCACTCGCTAAAAGGTTTGAAAGGGCGTATTTTAAGTGATAATTTATCTCTTTTTCGGCCTCGTGATACTAACATTACAAAAAAGGACAACATTGGAGTCATCTTTAAGTTGTTTTCAGACTCTCTAAATATGAAAAACCATTGATTTTACCTTCTCTAGACTCGTTAAACGATCATACATTGAAGGGCCCATATGGGACCAAACCCTTACTTCTTCCAATTCACTAAAAAAAGGAAGAGGGACTTACCAAAGGTGAGCCATATCGAGCATGTGTTACCCTCCTTGAGCTAGTTAAATTAAAAAGAAGTACTCGTCTATCTGGATGGAGGGGAAATTGAAAGAAGCAAGCCAAACAGTTTTTGAGAACACTACCAATAACTCTTACGGTCGCCCTTGAACATAGCACTTTGTCTTTGCACACATTTTAATCCGCTAAAACTCTGCACTGAGCCAATCCTATGAGTTTCTTTTACTCCTTTGGGTCACCCGATGAAAGTCACCATATCCACTGCATTATCGTTGTTTGGTCCATGTCATGTTTCTGCTGTTGTGCCTCAGTGTTCAAGGGAAGTATCTACCTTGAGAGTCATCCATCAAAAATATCATGTTTCAATACCCATGTCAGTCCATGTTCATTCGATCTACCAATTACATCTCTGTGTCTATTTCATGTCATTGATGGGGGATACATCAAGGCCCTCCTTCGATGAGTCTATTCCTTTCAACTTCAACACATTATCTAGGGACTCAGACTTAGAAATCAGTTAGTACCTTGGGACCTCAATGCCTCAATGGCGGGCCTCCTCATGTCCAACAGTGGGTTTACATCATTGACCTCTAATTGGATGATTCCACGGATGTTTGACTTAATCTCATCTATTCACATTCGTCGGAATGTACTAGAGTACCTTGGGAATCATTGACATCAATGGTGATTTCCCTCGTGCTTGTTAACGGTTTACATCATTGACCGGTAATCAAGTGGTTTCTGCCATGTTCGACATCAAGACATCTATTCACATGGTTAGATTCATACTATATCGGGATCAATAAGAAGACCCTGGGTTGATTCATCACTCTTATATGTACTTTTCCCAGGTTGCAAAGGAGTTCTCTTGACTATGACACATATATTGTTACATAGATCCACTTTGTATTGGTCATGGCTATGTCTTGTCATTTTGTATATTTGTTGTGTATTATTCATGGCTACGATCAGTTCAAGTCATAGGAGTATAGATCCACATTGTATAAGCAGTGGATATACCATTTTTTCAATATAATTATGGATCCACAGTGTATTTTATGGTGGCAATACCTAAAAAGTCTTTATCACTCAAGCATAGGTATGCCTGCCTTGGGTTTTGAAACATGTCATAATATTTGTTTGATGGTTGTGTGTAGATTTTTATAGTTTCTCTGCATCCATACCCTTGCTCGAAAAAGTCTACAAAGTACTTCAGTCATCATCATCTTCTAACTTTGTACTTTGGGGGGCAATCTGTTACACCTCAAAATTACTCACTTCGATAGTGTCGCAAGCGTCGTCATTACAAGTGTTGTAAGTGTCGCATCTTGTTCGCAAGTGTCGCATCTTAACTACAAGTGTTTCAAGTGTCACAAACAATATACTACCATATTTCATATTTCATGCCTCTAACGACATCATAAATACACTTAAGACACCTCAAAGGTTAGTTTGGAAGAAGAGAAATCACTTGGCAGGAAGTACAAGCCTTTTGACATCGAGAAAACCACAAAAAAAATGGATTTTGGAGAGGATTTCTCCCCTACCCACTGTCAAGGAGTGTTGGCGCTCCCTAAGCCTCTTTAGGGGAGTGCTTGAGCGCCTTTTGCATCCTTTTGGGGGAGCACTACCCTTTTTTTAGAAAATTCTGGGTTTGTTGAGGAAAATAAGGGAAGAATCCCTCAATTCCTGAAGGTAGTTGGATTCGAATAGATGGTCAAGGCATGATCTTAGGGGAGATCCTCAACTGAAGGAGAGGAATCCTCATTTGAAGGAGAGGAATCCTCAACCTATCCCAAATATCTTTCAATTGGTTGGACCTCTCCAAATTTATATAAGGAGGTCTTCTCATGGTGAAAGGTACAAGGAAGATTGAGAATTATACATAACTTATGATCTCATAAGAAGGTATTGACAATGGAGATTGGGAATTGCATCAAAATTATGATCTCATGAGTGAGATGTCATCAAAGCCATCAGTGGAGATTACTTGAGCAAAGGGGTTGGACAAGGAGAACTGGAAGAAGTTGTTGCACCTTCATTCAAAGGATTGTAAGTACTTTTACTTGTTCTCATTAATATAATCAATGCTTGGCCTGTTTCTTTCAAACTTGTACTTGTTCCATATGAGGTTGTCTGCAAAATATGGATCTCTGATTGAGCTAATCTCAGTAGAGTAGGAAGTTCATTGTATCTTTTTTTGTTTTGCAGGACCTATCAGGGAGCTCAAGATCGAAGCTCGGCGAGGACTTTGCAAGGACAAACGTCGCTAACAAGGTACATATCTTTCTCCTTCTCTTTCATTTATTATCTTAATTAGATCTAAAAGGAAGTCAATGTCCATGTTAAGCACTTTTCTGTCTTGGCCTTAGGAGTCTAGAGACCAAGAGGGAATCCACTTGTCCGTAGGGGGATTCACCTACAAGACTCCTCGCCACACATTATGATTTTGCACCGAACACTATTGCTCGCTTAGCCTTATCCTCTCAAGTTCAGTCATTGAGTCATTTGTTTCTGTCGTTTTCCTTGAATCGAATCCATAGCCCAAGTCTTACTTTCTTGTGCCAATATAACCAGAACCCATAATTTCAAAGGTGTTAAATCTAGCCACAACTTTAAATCCATATCCCACATGGAGACAGAGTCTCCCGAGAGAGCCCTCTCTAGGTCCGAAAGGATAGTTTTGGGCCTCAAAGTTGGTTGAAACAGTTACCTCTGTCGTATGTTTATTAGCCGAACAGATTCACAGTGATGACATTCTTGTGTCGATGTCGGGGAATGAAATTGAATAGATTTTTCCCTGGGAGAATGACTAACATTGTAGTTTGACCCCTGAGGGTAACAAAGGGACAAACATCTGCACGAACTAAAACCTTTACCCTGGCGAATCCAATAAAAAATATCAGTAGCTCCAAGTAGCTCATTTGAGGAACCCTAGCTCCGAAGACGATCTATACTAGAGAAAATCCTGACCTAAACCCCACAGAGCCTATGTATGACCTCGGGAAAATTCTAGAGAGAAAGTGTTGGACCCATTCTATTATCTAGACATAAGTCTGTCCTTACCAAAAAACAATGCGCAAAGCATCGACGACCTTGAGTTTGACACATTGTTTGAGCAAACCATGTTCAGGTCTAAGTCAGAAACCAACTTGGACGAGATAGATTTCGACCAGAAAAGATTCCAAACCCTAGTGTCTAATAATATTCCTCAAGTCCCAAACCCTCCTAGAGCCATGGCCGCCAGATTCTCCCCCCTCATTCTGCCATCCCAGCTGCATGATTTTCCCTAGAATTACAGCCAAAGAATTAAGCTCTATGATGTTGAAGCGAATGTTTTAGCCCATAAGCATCTAGATTGGTTCAACGACTTCGTCGACCTGGAAGAGGTAGACTATGAAAATGCGAAAATGAGGTTGTTCGTGCAGATTTTTGCAGGGGAGGTGAGGAAGTGGTTCAAATCCCTATGACCAGAAAGTATTCAAGACTTCATCGTGTTCGAAACATCTTTCATCAATAGATGGGGAGACAAGAAGAACCCCTTGCAGTTGTTGACACAGTACAATAATATTAAGAAGGCGTCGAAGGAGAAAGTGAAAGATTTCTCAGCCTGTTTCATGAAGGTTTATAACTTGATTCCCGTAGAAGTCCAGCCACCTCCTGGGGCTGCACAGTTGTGATATGTTGACTTTTTCGACAATGAATTTGCTTTGTTGTTGAGATAAATAATATCAACAAACCTACACGAGATAATGAGCAATGCAATCGAAGTCGAGGTAAATATGATGGCTTCAGGGAAGATCAAACAGAGATTCAACAAAGGCAATAAGAATCCCCAAGGAGACACGTAGCCATCAACGTCGAGATACATAGATGACAAATTTGAATTAATGATGAGAACCATGGAGAATCTAGTGGAGAAGATGTCTATAGGAAACAGACCCACTGCCCGAGAACAACACGACCACCAACCCAGGAATCATAACCTTAGGAGGGGTCAGGTTCCTTAGATCAAACAGAGGGAACAGAGGAAGTAGAGAGATCAAGGTGACCAACAGACAAGGCCTCCATTCCAAAACAACTACGCAGATGAAGACTTCGATCAAATGTTCGAAGACCAAATGCACTGTTGCGATGACAAGAATCCGTGTATGTTTCTGACAAAGAGAGAACATGATCAGTACATGAGCAGAAAAAATGGTTTTTTGCTGGAGATTGACGATACCTGGATTGGGGAAACTGATGATGCATTGTCCTAGGAAATAGAAGAGTTCATAAAGGGTTATCAGAATTCCATCATGAAGTTTCAAAAGAAATATAACCTCAAGAGCAAAGAAGCGTCCACCGAGCCTCAACAGACTAATCCCGTAAGGAAATATCCAGTGAACACCCCTTCCACAAGCCTACCAAGGTTGGAAAACACGAACAAGGATGCGACAGAGAAGGAAAAGTCGAAGGAGGAGGCCCCGAAGAAAGTTCCATAAGCAAGCCGAGAAGCAGGTGGAAAAAAGGTAGAGAAAGTATGTCCTCCCTTTAACTTTGAACATGAAATGGCTAAAATCAAAATATCTATCCCTTTCAATGAACTTATAAGAAAGGGTGAATAACAGGAGAAATTTATTAAAATGTTGAAAATGGGAGGGACCCCTGACACTTTGAATGTCCAAGATGATCACCCCGCTATCCTGTTTGGTCTGCACGTTAAAGAGACAAGTGATACTGAGGACATCCCTTCATTTTACGTCAGTCTGAAGGTCCATGACCTGACCCTGCATAATGCCATGTTAGATTCAGGTGCATCGCACAACCTCATGCCAAAGGTGATCATGGAAGAATTGGGTCTAGACGTCACCAGACCTTATAAGGACCTTTTCTCTTTTGACTCGAGGAAAGTCAAGTGCCTGGGCCTCATTAAAGACTTGGTCATGTCATTGGCCTAGATTCCTTCAAAGAACATAGTGATGGACGTGGTCATGGCGGACATACCCCCTAAGTTTGGCATGTTTTTGTTGTTTCAATATTAATCCGTAAGTGTGGACACAAACCGATCTCCCTAGATCCACCTGGATCTAGAACAAAATAAGACAGAATAATACACTTTCCCTAGATCTAGACTATTGAATGAACTAAGAGACTAGGATCATGCACATACCTTAAGAACGCTTCCTTAGGTCTCTGTTGTTCCAAGATTCACTCCAATGCTCTTGTGTCGTTCAGATCGCAACAGTACAAACCAATCGAAGTGAAGGCAGATCAATATATTCAATAGCTAATCTATACATATGATCAAGGAGTTATGTAATAAAGTGACATCATCTTTATGGGAAAGGGACATACTATTGTATTCAATTGATAGAAAGTAAGACTTACAACCTAAGCCTTGATGTTGTAGATATCCTTTCGATGGCTCCTAGATCTGACACACACACTTGCTCATGCATGAAGAAAATCAACCACTCTTGATGACCTTGCTGGCATCTCTAGCTGCTGTAGCATCAGTCCTTCATACAATCTTGCACTAATTCTCCAATCAATCTCTTTCTAGTTTGCTTCTAACCTTTTCCATGAGCAATCACCTCAATATATAGGAGAATATAGATTAGTTACTTGGATAGGAAATGATCCCAAGATATCTGGAATGCCAGCACCTGAATAACCATTCGAAAGCCAACTCATCCTTCTAGAAGATTCCCTTCTAGAAGGATCGAGAATTTATCTTTTTCCTTCATTTGGAAGATGTTCGCACCTTGAGAGTTAGGTACAGTGCGAACCCCTCGCACCCCATCTTAATGTAGCCTGCGAGAATCAGGCATTCTCGCAAGAAAATATATAGGTAGCCTGCGAACCTCCCTTAAAAGTATGATTTCTGGAAGCAGACAAATGTAACTTTTCTCATGAAGGTGTTCTTAGTGAAGAGCTTGATTTTCCATCATCATAACATCATCACGATGACCAAAATTGTGGATAACAGAATGCCCCCCAAAGTCTGAGAGTGGAACCAGTGACAGTCAATAGACTTTGTAAGTTGCATGTGTGTGTCAAGAACCAAGA
>ML780465.1:228648-251143 GCA_009831015.1 Picea engelmannii
CAACCTGGATCAAAAAGATAATATCCAGGGTCTTCAATTTCATCGCCCAAAGTACAAATCTAACCATGTGATTACATGTATCGAAGTCGAACATGGCAGAAACCACTTGATTACCGGTCATTGATGTAACCGTTAATAAGTGCGAGGGAAATCACCATTGATGTCAATGACTCCCAAGGTACTGTAGTACAATCCATCGACTGTGAATAAATGAGTTGACGTCGAACACTCGATGAAATCTTTCGATCAGGGGTCAATGATGTAAACCCACTGTCGAAAGCGAGGAAACTTGCCATTGAGGCATGCAAGCTTCAAGGTACTAAATAATTTCTAAGTCTTGATTCCAGATAATGTGTTGAATTCAACGGAACAATACTCGTCACAGGAGGGCCTTGACGTATCCCCCATCAATGACACGAAATGAGTAACTGAGTTTGAAAGTGAAACAGAGTATGTGGCAATTGGACTTTGGACACAGGGAAGGCCAACACGGAGTGAAAGGATAACTGCAGATGGTCGACTCAATACAGGTTTCAGATGGACTTCTCTTGAACATATGAACGACACGACCAATGATTTGGCAGCATTGACTCAAATACGACACATGGAATGACCTTGTTATCAAATCGAATGAGAGACAAATGGATTTCCCAAACCGGCTTCAAATGATGAATAGGGGGTGTCATGTTCAAGAGCGACACTTACTGCCAATTAATACGAAGATGAAACATATCCCTTTCCCAAATTTCCCCCACCATTTCTGGCAAGTACCTCTTTATTTTTATGCAAGCTTGAAGAGGATCACATATGCTTGTTGATATAATCTCATCCTTCGGATGAGTCCTTCGGAGTATTTTTAACGAACCTTAGGAAGGAGTGGTTCGGTCCCATCACGGGTCTGTCAATGTTTGTTTAACGAGTCCAGAGATAGTAAACTCGAAGGTTTTTCAAGATTATAGAGTTTGGAAAAACAATTAAAAGAGAACTCTCTCAATTCCTTTTTCGTACAATAGTCCAACGAGACCGAAAAAGAGTTAAACTATCGCTCGAAGGACACATACTTCAAATACTTTAGTGAGCGCGAAAATAGCAATATCGCTCGGCGATCTTTTCATGTTTAGAGAGTCTGAAAAGAGATTAAAGAAAACTCCAGGGGGGTTCCTTTTTCATATAACCACAGTGAACCCGAAAAAGTGATAAAACAACGCTCGGTCATGTTCTTATGTTTTTCACAAGCGCAAGAACGGACAAAAAGCGCTTGAGGTTTTATGTCAAAACCATAGAAAACAATCAAAATCACACCACACCAGGTAAAAATTATGTCCATAATCATCCATGTTTCGTACCTGCAATTCATTTCACTCTTTTTCACATTAGTGATTAGGTTTAAATAATAAATAAACATAAAAAACCCACATTTGATATAGTAAAAAGTAATTAAAATGAGTCAATAACCATATCATTTTCACACTTTTACCATTGAGCTCAAAAAACCCTCATTTTACCCTCTACCTTTGGTGTCGATTTCTAGGAGCTACGGGTGATCATTTGACGAGCCGTCAGCAGCATCTTGGTAAGTTCTTCATTCCTTATCTTTTCATGGTTTTAAAAATTCAATTTTATTGGTAAAAAGTTCAATTTTAAATTAATTTTTTGAACCCTATGCACGTGGAGGCATTCTCGCAGGTGGCCCATACAGGACCTGCGAGAATGACTCATTCTCGCAGGTGGGCCTTAAGCCTCCTATGATAATTTCACACTATATATAATAGGCCACCTGCGAACAACGCAGAACTCAAAAAATTGTGCAACGTTTAACCAATAGAAAAAGTTTATCTCATTAATAAGATCATTAACCATGTTTGTATGTTTCTTATGCAGGTTATTAGCCACAATCATACTGTTAGAGTGGCGGGAACGAGAGCACGAGGAGGATAATGCCAATGCCAAAAACCATCCTCCCACCATAGCTGCACTAAGAGACTGTGGTATCTTAAAATATTTCCGTATCCCGGGCATGAGAGCCCAAGTTCGATTACTAGAGTACCTAGTCCGAATGTGGGATCCGGACCAGCAAGTTTTCATCGTGGGAGCTCATACATTGACTATTGACATCGAGGACATCTATTTCTTGACCGGATTGTCTAGGCGTGGGTCCTATGTCAGTCTGACCGGCAGCAGAGCAGGGGGTTTAAAAATGAGTGAATATTTCAACCAGTACTCCGTACCTGAGGCCGAAAGAAAGAAAGGGAAAGTGGCAATCTGGGGAGTCACTGACTTAACTCTCTACACTATTCTCTTTACCATTGCTCGGATGGCGGGAAGTGTCGCTCCACATATGGCTTTGCAGAGCTATTTCCAGTATGCCATCGAGTGTATTGAGCCCCGGATATTTAACTGGGTTGATGCAGTATTACGTAATATCAAAAAACAGTTGACTAAGTGCAGGCGTGGAGATCTAAAATAGTTTGGATATGGGTCTTTGTTAGTTTCCTTCTTCCTAGAGAGGGTCCCTGTGCTGAGACTACAGGTTGAGTGGCACTTTATGGGTCCTAGGGATCCGCGGATGTTGCGGTGGTGTCGGCTTATGGACCGACATGTGGTAGGACCTATCGTCAAATATGATGATATTTTCTTTGACTGGTTACAGAACCAGATGCTGATGGTGGACGACTATGAATATGTCGGGCTGGATTTACGAGGAGATCCAGATCTAGCACTTCCTAAATATGCTCAGTGGGGAGACCTCGGTAAGAAGTACACAATTTTTTTTTTTAAATGTTTTTAAATTTTATCATATTTAAATTTTTTTGTTTTATAGATTTACCCGAAGACTAACACCAAACTTTGTTGATAACACAGACGTTGGACCATATCAACCTATTGGCAGTTCTCCTATCTAGCAACGAGGAGAGGCGGCAGTAGCAGTTCCCCAGTACGTCGAGGATTATCTGACGGTGGAGCAGAATTTAGAGGGTCTGATGGAAGACGTTCCAGATATGACTCTGGAAGAGATTCCACAACGTGATCAGCGTCACACTGTGGGGGTTTCTGCATCTATGGGTCGAGTGCTCCGTAGAGTTGCTAGGACATTAGTGTGTTATCGTGAACGTCATCCGTGACATCATTATGTAGAAGCCAGGAGCTTCAATTTTTTGATATTTTAGTCTTCGGAAAAACATTTTGTAAAAACAAACTCTTTTGATCGTTATATATACACGGCTTCTACCGGTTTACTTTACATTGTGTACATTTTAATGTGTTTGATTTATAAATGATTTAAATGCCTGTCCAATACATAATTAGCTAAAACATCTGTTAATGTATTAAGACATCTAGGAATATGTTGATATTCGATGTGATCAAAATTCCATTCCAAGAGGCGAATCCGCAAATATACCCTTAATAAAGTAGGACTTTGAATAGAGTAGACATTACTTAGCTGTAGTACTACAAGATGTGAGTCAATTCGCACAACCAAGTGACGAATTCCGAGAGAGATAGCATCAACCAATAATTCAATAACGACGCTATACTCTGCGATGTTGTTGGTTGCCCGGCCAAGACATACACCTCGTAAAGATATAAGCTCGTTTGTTGGGGCATAGATTGCCCATGCAGCGGAAGCTAGGTTCCGAGTACTAAGGCTAGCACCGTCGACGAAGCCAATATAAGGTAGCGAATACTCCAACATCTGGCAATCAAACACAACGTCACGTAAGGGAAGAGACCAGATAACGTCAAAAGCAAACTAAAGTAACACACACACAGTATGATACATAAAATACAAGTACTCATGCACAAATGACTTATGCATAGTACTTCTTTAAGTACAACCCATTTCTAGGTTCACTCAAAGGTACACCATCATAATCCACCAGCTCATACGCTCCTTTTTCCAAAACTTTGCTAACAATGTAAGGCCCACGCCACATTGGTTCGAATTTCCCAGCTCCTAAGACATCTTTATCTTGTTCATATAGTAGAACAAGATCCCCTTCAGAGAAGACATGAGGTTTGGCATGCTTGTCATACCGTGCCTTAACACGTTTCTTCTGGGCTTCTATTACAAGAGTACCGTCACAGTGAGTCTCGTCTAATCGCATCAAATACAACAGACGTTCCTCTTCAACAGAAGTATTTGGTAAGAGTTCTATAGCTAGCTTCAAAGAAGGTATTTCACATTCTATTGGCAGAATGGCTTCCATGCCATAAACTAATCGAAAGGGTGTAAATCCTGTAGTAGATTTAACAGATGTTCTATATGCCCACAATGCCGAAAATAACATCGTGTGCCAGCTGGTTTTATGAATTCCTATCATCCGTCGAATCATAGTTATGAGAACCTTATTGATTGCTTCGACCTGGCCATTAGCCTGCGGATAATAGGGTGTTGAGATATCATGACGAAGGCCCAACTTTTCCGTAAGTTCAGACATCATAAAATTCCTAAAGTGACTACCGTGATCGGTAACGATAGCCTGAGGAACACCAAAACGAGTGATGACATGGTTGAAAATAAATAACGCTGCAGTCTTCCCAGTATTATCGAATGTTGGCATCGTCTTGACCCACTTAGTAAAATAATCAACAGCTACAATAATATAACCATGCCCCCCGGTCGAGTGAGGGTGACATGTCATGAAGTCAATGCCCCATTTTGCAAAAGGACCTACTGAGACCACAGGATGAAGGGGAGCAGGATGCGACCGAATTTTCTGATTATGGGTCTGGCAGGCATGACACTTCTGAACAGCAGTAATGCAGTCATTGAACAAGGAAGGACAAAAGTATTATGCACGTAAGATCTTATGGGCAGTAGCATACCCAGACATATGACCACCACATGCTCCTGAATGGTAGTCATTCAAATCTTTCTCAGCTTCGTCAAAAGTTAAACAACGCCGAAAGACAGAGTCAATGCCTCGACGGTAAAGAGTATCGCCAAGGATAATATAATGACGTGCTTGATAACGGACACGACAACGTTCGGCGCTAGACAAAGCAGGCCAGAAAGTTTCATTTTGGAGATATATAATGATATCTCCGTACCAAATATCGTCAGTATTGATAAGGAAAAGTGATTCATCAGGTAACGAATTGACTGCTACATTTTCCGTAGCAGAGTGGGGAAAATCACAAATTAACTCGACGAAAACTAAGGATTTCTTCGACATGGCGCGATCGAATTCCAAATCGAACTCCTGGAGAATAACAATCCACTTGGAGTACTTTCCCCCCAGCAATTGACGTGTCAAAATATGTTGCATGGGGTTACAATGTGAAATCACTGTAGTTTTCCTAGAGAGAATATAATGGTGAAAACGTTGAACCGCTTGAACAGCAGCCAAAGCCAATTTTTCAACATGTTGGTACTTGATTTCCGTCGAAGAGAAACTTCGACTCAAGTAATATATAACATGTTCATCATGTGTGTCATCCTCCTGAACGAGGACCATGCCAATAGTAGACTCAGAAGCAGCTAGATAAAGAAAGTAATCCCTACTATAATCAGGAGGGAAAAGAAGTGGAGCTTTCGTGAGGGACAACTTTAAAGGTTCAAAAGCGTTGTTGGCAACTTTATCCCAGACAAACTCTGAACCTTTCTTTAGAAGACGTGTAAATCCTCGAGTAATATCGGCATAATTAGGGATGAAACGACGAAGAAAGTTCGCTTTCCCCTGCAAACTTTGTAACTGGCGCAGTGAAGAAGGAGGAGGGAGATTAAGAATCACCTCAACCTTAATAGGATCTACCCGGATCCCTTGACATGAAACAATGAAACCGAGAAGACGGACGGACTTTACGCAAAAAATGCATTTATGAGGGTTTAGACGAATGCGATAGAACCGACAACGAATGAAAATTGCTCGAAGATGATTGGGGTGATCGACTCGGCGTAAAGAATGAGCTGGAAAATCGTCCAAATAAGGTTGAACGATATGCTTTATATCGTGAAATGCATAAGACATAGAACGATGAAACGTACCACCTGCATTATTAAGACCGAAGGGAAGTTTTCTATAGGTGAAAGTACCCCAAGGAAAAACAAAAGCAGTTTTGTGTTGGTCCTCAGGAGCGATGTTAATTTGATTATAGCCGGAGAATCCATCCATGAGAGAAAAGATTTCACTACCGGCACAGTCATCAACGATCTGGTCGACGAAAGGGGTTGGAAAGTTGTCCTTTGGACAGGCTTTGTTGATATCCCGATAATCAACACAAACACGTATACTACCACCTTTCTTATCAATCGGTATAGGGTTGGAAACCCATTCTGTCAGAGCCACGGGATAAATAAAACCGGCTTTGAGAAGTTTTTCAACTTCGAGTTTCATAGCTGTCGCTTTACATGGATGGACAGGATGGAGGTGCTGTCGGACTGGTTTAGCTCCGGGGTATGTCTTAATTTCATGAACAACAATAGCAGGGTCGATACCTGGCATCTCTTCGTAACTCCAGGCAAAAATATCACTAAATTCTTTGAACAAAGCAGTATAGGTGACAATTTCCTCTGGAGTACACGAAGCTCCAATGTGAACATTTCAACTATCCCAGGTTTAACTGAAATATCAATGGGTGTCGTGGGAGAAATATTACTGAGGTTCCCTTCCGCAAACACATCATGTGTAGATCCGGGAAGATTTGATATGACAACAATGGTCGACAAAGTCGAAATCCGTTGGTAGTTCTCCAGAGTGTGTTGCTCCAGAAACAGTATGGAACGATGATGCCCATCATCCCAAGGCGTGTCAGCCATGACAGACATGATCATCTCATCAGTGGGAAAGATGACGCGGAAAGGGTCAGGAGACAACTCCTTAAGAGAGGGTGTGGAAGGTGTTGTCGATTGAATCGCATGATAAGTAGACTCGACCAGACTTAACGACATGACGTCACCGAAACGAGAATGATCTCCTGGATCAGGGACTATCCAAGGGTCAAAAGACACTGGAAGCTCATGAGGAACAACAGAGATCATATTAATAGAAGCCACTGACGGGCGTAGAATATCAGGTGGTGGTGGTATGGGAAAAGTACCCATTAACGAAGAGTCTTTTAAAAGACTGACTCCAACGTTCTCGTAACCCAATGGGGTTTTAGCTATAAACGACACGTTTCCAGTGTGAGTATCTGAATTAAAGAAGGCAAGTTGATCAACCGTAACAAATTTTCCTTGATGAGGAAAACAGACTACACGAAAAAGTGTTGACACAACAGCACGCATAGAATCTACCCAGCTACGGCCAAGAAGAAGATTATAATCTAGGGAAGCATCGAAAACTTCCACTTCAACTTGGACTGTCTTACCTTCGAGAGTAACAAGCAACGAGGGAAGAACACCGTAAGGCTTAAAACCCAAGCCATTGAAGGCTTTCAAAGTATTTTGTGATTCAGTTAAAGGAGGAGAGCCAATGGCTTTCCAACAAGTAAAAGACATTACACACGTAGAGGCACCCTCATCAATAAAAGTTCGGCAGATGTTCTTGTCTGAGACAACAACTTGTATCTGAAACGCAAGCTGTGGGGGAAACCTTGGAATATGATCTTCCAAGTCAAAGACTATCAAATTCATATCTGTAGGATCAATTCCACCTATAGCTTTCAACAGAGCCCTTCGTTTTGCAGGACAAGACTGAAGGACTTCAAGGGCAGACATCGCTGAAGGTGCTTGGGCCAGATCTTCGACAATGCTATAGTTCTGGGCAGCACGAGCGTGAGGATTGAATGTCGATTTCTTAACGACACCTTTCGAGGGTGGTCGTATAACTGTATCAAGGTTCGGTCGTTCGAGATGAAGAGGACCGTTGGTGGGTGGAGTCGTTGGAGAGGGTTGTACCAAAGCAGGAGGTAAATCGTCAACCTTCTCCTTAGATGGAGTATAGTCTTTAGCTCTAGTGGTAAGTGCAACGTTGTCTTTCGTAGAATCACCAGTACACATCAAAATGTATGATGTCGTAGAAGTAGATGGTTGGTCATGGATGACCAACGAAGCCTGTTGCTGAGATGGGAAGGGCTGGGACAAGACTGCCGGTGTAGAGGGTTTCAACGTTCCTTGAAGGAACTTATTAACTTCGGCACGTCTAGGACAATCCTTCATGTAGTGATCATCACCACAGATAAGGAAAGGGTAACGCGGTTTGTGCTTATCCCAATCGTGAACAGGAGGGGTTTTAGTTTGCTTATTTTGATTATTATTTTTACTCTCCTTATTCTTGCCTCTCCCTTTCTTTGATTTATTTTTACCAGTCGGCGTAGATTGAACAGTGTTCACTTCAGAAGTTTTACCGATGGGAGGAGCAGGAGACGGAGCATTTTGAACATTAGAAGATGTGGATTTTGGGGTTGTAGTTGAAATGGAATGTGAGTGGGTATGAGTAGTACCAATCACACCATCAGCTGCATGTGAGGCAGCTGGAGTAGTTGAAGCGCTAGAAGTACCAGGACGAGGTAGTTCAGGTAACAGGTTGTAAAGTGTTCCCATTTGTGAATAAACGAGATCAAGATACTGAGCGTGACTTATAGCCTGCTCCTCTGTAAAAACACCACCCATATCAATGTCTTTACCAATTTCATTCACGAAGGATTTCATAAACCATTCAGTCAGTAACTGATCAGGGAGTTCAAGTTTAATGAGACGTCGTCTCCGTCTCCACTCATGTATATGATCCGAGATGTGAGTACCTTTAGTTTGTTTAAAAGAAGTCAAGATCTCAGTTCCAGTATCGTAACGGATCAGTAACTGGTAATGTGTGAGAAAGGCCATATCTAGGGTGTTGAAATCGGAAAAGAAACCTCGTGGCAGTTCAATATACCACTTCGCAGCCGAACCGGTAAGGGTTCGTTGAAAAAGACGTAGACAAATGGAGTCATCCATCAGTGAGTTGGACGAACACCATAAATGAAAAGTCATGACATGATTATTTGGGTCCTCTCCCGGCTTACCATCGAATTTTGGAATATTCGATGGAAGTTTAGCAGGAATAGCAGGCCATTGAGGAGAGTGACGAATAGGATCATTCAGAATCCTAGACAAATCTGGAAAATCCAAAGTAGCAAGGAAAGGAAACTATCGGTTTACTTGTGGGTACTGATGGCTTTGGGGTGGAAGCCCCGTTGGAAAACCACTAGGACCGTAAGAAGACTATCCATAGAGGGATGGCCCTAGCTGACTCTGTGGTGGACGGATAGGATAGTAACCCCAAGGATTGTAACCTTGAGTTTGAGTAGGGACCTGGGGTTGAGTAGTCTGACCGGAACCCCAAATAGGATTGGTTACACTAGGATAAGTTTGACCCACTGCAGGGACAGTTTGTTGCCCCCCATCATTTTGAGGAAAGTTCTGTAGAAGTTGATTCCAATACTGGGCCAATTCAGAAGGTATATTTTGTCCAAAAGGTGAGGTTGGTCCCCCCACTGTAGGTATAGTTCCGCCCGGAAGTTGTGTACCAACCATAGGTTGCGTAGTAACTGTGTTGTGTCCGGGAAAAGGAAAAGGAAAAGGAACAGTACCAACCTGTCCACCAATAGGAATCTGCGGGTTTGTTGCAATAGTCGGGATAGTGCCACTAGGATTCGGATTACCAGAAGGAAATTGAGGGAGTGTCGAAATAAAATTGGGAATAGGATGCCCAGGAAAAGGAGGACCACCTGGAGAACCGGCTGGGGTTTGCAGAGGTGTTGGATTAGAAGCATTCAACAAATCATTCAACGCATGGTACCCGGGTGCCAATGTCAGGATAACATCAGCTATTCTCTGGGTATTGATAGGAGCAAGGGTAGTTGCGGGAATTCTGGTTTGGACACTCGTAGTATTTGTGAGATGGGCCATCTTGAGAGGAATAACAAAATGGTAAGTGGTCGCTACAGGTGTAGTTTCAGTCTCAGGAGATACTAGAGGGTTGATTTCATAAACCGGAGGTGACTCAGTACCGAAAAGGACTCGTCAAAAATCACCCGACCACAAAGGATCTTGGCCTACTACACCGGAAGAAGGCCCAACAGTTGATTCAGAAGATGTAACAACTGCTTCTTCGGAAGGATTTAATTGCACAAAAGGTCGTTCACCGCGACGAATGCGATAGTCCTCTCTAGTATTGGTAATTCAGAAATCTTCTAGAGAATCAGTGTGTTCTACCCGTGGAGGCGGTGTAGAAATGTCTTGGACTTCACTTTGATGAGGGGAACCTTCAGGGGTACCCTCAGGTGTCATCGTAGGTAAGGGTTGTGAAACGTCTGGATGTTCCAGAGATAAAACTTGCATCCTACGTGAACGTCGTGGGGGAGCAATTGTAAACAAGTAACATGCTCCGCTAAGAAAATCCTATGGTCAACTTCGAGAAACAACAGGACTCACTAGTAAACAAAATCTAGGACGTAATCACCAAGCAAACAATACCTTCTAATTTCGAAGCCACTAGTTGGTGATGAAATCCAACGTCACAACAACGAGACGAGAAGGGGCGGGGCTAAGGTGGAAAAGTTACGTTGACGACCTGCTTAATAGACTTACGCCCTGGTGCAAGCTCCCACACATAATCATGGGTATACCCTCCAAGGAGCCCGAGTGAGTTTGATCAATGTCGATTCCAGGTACCGTGAATACTTTCCCCTCCACAGTCACCTTGGGTAAGAACCTAGAGAGATAGACCACTAAGGTCACCACAAACAACAGTACAGCCTGGGGGAACAATCGCCAGTCCGATCCACATGCAAGGGCAGGGTATCTAGCCCGAAATCAACTCAAAGGCTTCCACTCATAATTGAGGGTATACCTCGGAGTGATCCCCGTAATACGTGCAATCTCTACACCGATGTCAACAAAGCAGGGTAAGTAACTCTGCCAACACCAATGCGACCTAGTGCTTGACCCTTGTGTTAGAAGGGCGTCCCAGGACAATATGTTGCAAATGGAATTTTACACTCCCTAACTCAAGATGTGATTGTGTGTTTTTGAGCTTTTGGAGAGTGTATCTCTCTTCCTACTCCAAAGCACTAGCCTAGCTAAATGTTGGTGTAAAAGAGCCCTAGAAAAGAGTTACTAGATAAATTTTAAGGTTATGCAATGTTTTTAAGATTTGTTGTTTACTCAAAGGTAACGGAAGTGAAACTCGTGTTGTATGACTCTGACCCAAATAATGCAAGGATGATAATGAAATATGATTCTTTTCATTCCATGAATCCTATTTATGGGAGAGAGAGAAACTTTTCCAAATCAACCATGTACTACAATGCAATGCTGAATTCCCTTTTAGATGTCAATGCAAACAATCATTTATCAATGAACAATCTCTATATGTCTTTTTCAAATACTTCAACAAACTCTAAAATTTGATTTTCAGTGTTTTCTGAAATACAAAAAACAATATTTTGAAAGAAAAGTAGTTGTTCACTTTCCAAAAAGAACTCTGATTAACGAGAAAAGAAAACCAAATCATAAAGAATCAAACAATAACAACCCAATCAACTCTTTCAACGAAAGTAAAAACAAAAAGAAAACCAATGAGTCTTCTCAATGCAAATGAAAAATGTTCTTTCGAACCAACAAGCAAATGAGAAACACCAAGCACTTAACTCTCAACCAATCACTGGTTCTCAGCCAATCCGACACACTCAACTCCAGAAGTCAGAGAGAATGAAAAAGCCAATAAGAGCCAAGAAAAGAAAGTCAAGCTACAAAGGGCAAGAAAACCTTGAAACCCTAAATATTTTCGAACATGCAAACTAAAGAAAGAGATATCTAAATCAATGATCCAATAAGCCAAAAAGATGTAATTCAACTGATCTGAGCAATTGAAAAAATTAAAACTCAATTTCAAAATTTTCAAAAATCTTGCTCGCAGGCAAGCAGTGTAACACAGTGCGAGAAGATAGGGTTCTCGCAGGCCACCTTGTAGCAAGGTGCGAGGTGTTCGCATTGGACCCTATATGTAGGGTGCGAACCTGACTGGTTCTCGCAGGCTGTCAATAAACACAATGTGAGAACTCCTGAAGATAATAAACATTTTGAAAATGCAAGCAAAATTCAAACAGGCTTATAGACCCAGAAGGTCTCTCAAGATATCCTGAGGACACAGACACTGACAAAACAGGAGAAAAATGCAAATAGAGCAAATGGACACAGAAAATTCCAAAACCATAAAGAAAAAGGGAATAGATCCCCAGTGGAGTCGCCAATTTTGTTTCAGGATTAATCCGTAAGTGTGGACACAAACCGACCTCCCTAGATCCACCTGGATCTAGAAAAAAACAGAACAGAATAATACACTTTCCCTAGATCTAGACTATTTAATGAACTAAGAGACTAGGATCATGCACATACCTTAAGAACACTTCCTTAGGTCTCTATTGTTCCAAGCTTCGCTCCAATGCTCTTGTGCCATTCAGATCGCAACAGTACAAACCAATCGAAGTAAAGGCAGATCAATATATTCAATAGCTAATCTATACATATGATCAAGGAGTTATGTAATAAAGTGACATCATCTTTATGGGAAAGGGACATATTACTGTATTCAATTGATAGAAAGTAAGACTTACAACCTAAGCCTTGATGTTGTAGATCTTCTTTCGATGGCTCCTAGCTCTGACACACACACTTGCTCATGCATGAAGAAAATCAACCACTCTTGATGACCTTGCTGGCATCTCTAGCTGTTGTAGCATCAGTCCTTCATACAATCTTGCACTAATTCTCCAATCAATCTCTTGCTAGTTTTCTTCTAACCTTTTCCATGAGCAATCTCCTCAATATATAGGAGAAGATAGATTAGTTACTTGGATAGGAAATGATCCCAAGATATCTGGAATTCCAGCACCTGAATAACCATTCAAAAGCCAACTCATCCTTCTAGAAGATTCCCTTCTAGAAGGATCGAGAATTTATATTTTTCCTTCATTTGGAAGATGTTTGCACCCTGAGAGTTAGTTACAGTGCGAACCCCTCGCACCCCAGCTTAATGCAGCCTGCAAGAATCAGGCATTCTCGCAGGCAAATATATAGGTAGCCTTTGAACCTCCCTTAAAAGTATGATTTCTAGAAGCAGACAAATGTAACTTTTCTTAGGAAAGTGTTCTTAGTGAAGAGATTGATTTTCCATCATCATAACATCATCACGATGACCAAAATTGTGGATAACAGTTGTCCAGATCGTGGGCTTTGAAGTTAAAAGGGACCTTGCAAATGGTCATGTCATACACCACCATTCTGATCTTTGTCTAGGACAAATGGTTGTATAGAGAAGTGTTGCTGAAGCACATGGTGAGTAGCAAGACACAGCCAAATAACCATCCCATATACTCCATCGAAACTAAGTCTGGATCTTCTATATTCTACAATGACTTGAGTTTTGAAGAAGAAGAGCCAGAAACCATCATGACAGTCGATCAGGAAACCGCGCGGAAAAAAATAGAGTGCATCTACTTGGAGGACCATGGGGAAAACGAGATATGGAACGTGAGTTGCGATGGTGCAGTCAGCAAAGAAGGGGTTGGGTCCAGCGTGTGGGTAATCCCCCTTGAAATGGGCACAAAGTTGCGCTCATACAAACTCTTGTTCGAGTGCACAAACAACATGGCCGAGTATGAGGCACTGATTCTGGGCCTGAAAGTGTTGAAAGAATTAGGCGCAAATAGGATAGCAATGCGCAAAGACTCTGAACTGGTCATAAACTAGGTTAAAGGCATATATTAGACAAAGAAACCTAGGTTGAGAGCATACAGGAACTTGGCGCTGGACCTCCTCGAGGAATTTTCGGAGTATGACATATCTGCTATCCCAAGGGAGAAAAATCGTATCGTCGATGCGTTGGCCACCTTGGCCTTAGTTTTTAAAATCCCCATCTTCCCAAAAAAAAATACGAGATTGAAGTCAAACACAGGCCGACAGTGCCTAATAATATCAAATACTGGCAGGTGTTTGAGTACGACAAGAAGGTAGAAAAATTTCTTTAGATGAGCGATGAGATCGCTAACATAAACATTGATGACGAAGTTTGTTGCGACGAAGATGGGAGTGCGGATGCGCGCAGTAATGACGATCCTTTCCAAAACCAGATTAGGGGAAGGGGCATAATACAACTGAAGAATAACATCATTCTGAAGGGGGTAGTGCTGCTGGAAAAGTTGTTTGACAAAAATGGCGTGGCTAAAAACCCTAATATCACTTCAAACAAAGAGGACGTGGAAGACTGCAACATCGAGATTGAGGAGAACTCGAAAACGCTCAGCCCATAGGTCAAGCAAGACTACGCCAAGCTCATGAAGGAGTTCCCTAACGTTTTCTCATGGAGCTATGATGATTTGAAGGTGTATGACACTAAGGTGATCCAACATGTTATCCCTCTCAAGGAAGATCAGAAACCTTTCAAACAGAAGCTAAGACGGATAAACCCCCTATTACTTATGTTGATTGAGAAAGAGATAAAGAAACTTTTCGACACTAAGATTATTGTTTCTTTGTGATTCTCTAAATGGGTTTCTAATTTGGTGCCCATAAGAAAGAAGATCGGCGAGATAAGATTATGTGTGGATTTCCGAAATTTAAATAAAGTGTCCCTCAAGGATCACTACCCTCTTCCCAAAATGGACTATATCCTGCAAAAGGTGGTGGGGTCCCAGAAGATGTCCATGTTGGATGGTTTTTTAGGGTATAATCAGATCATGGTCCACCTAGACAACAGAGAAAAACCAACTTTCACAAATCCATGGGGAGCGTTCATGTACGCCAAGATGCCCTTCGGCCTGATGAATGCTTGAGCCACTTTCCAAATGGAAATGGACATCGTGTTTGCCGACGAAAAGGATAGGTTCATTGTGATCTATTTGGACGACATCATGGTATACTATGCCTTCGACGAACAACACCTCGAGCATATGAAGAAAGTTTTCCAGAAGTGCAGGAAGTTCGACATATCACTAAATCCAAAGAAATCACATTTCGAGGTGGAAGAAGGGAAGTTGTTGGGACAAATTATCTCGAGGGAAGGCATTAAAATAGACCCCAGCAGTGTTGAAGGAATCTTGAAGATCGGCACTCCGCGCAGTAAAAAATAAATGCAATCCTTCCTGATGAAAGTAAACTTCTTGAGGAGATTCATCCCGAATCTAGCAGAGATTATAACGCATATCACATGCATGCTTAGAAAGGGAAATGAAATCAAGTGGAACCTGGAGGCCAAGAAATCATTTGAAGATATCAAGGTGGCATTGACTAGAGCACTTGTACTATCTAGTCCATATTTCATGAAGGATTTAATCTTGTTTTCATTCACCTCAGAGCATACGATTGTCAGCGTGCTGTTATAGAAAGATGAACAAAACTTCAAGAAACCTATAGCTTATTTCAGCAAGACATTGAAGGACGCTCCCCTAAGGTATGACATCATGGAAAAACAAGTGTATTCTTTAGTGAAGGCCTTGAAGGAGTTCAGGACATACACATTGCATTCCCACATCATTGCTTATGTGCCCAACAACTCAGTAAAGGATATCCTGACTTAGCCCGACCCCGAAGGAAGGAGAGGTAAGTGGATAGCGGCCATGCTATATTACAACCTGGAGATCAAGCCTACGAAACTAATTAAGGGTTAGGGCCTTGCAAAGCTAATGGCATGGTTGGACTATGACACAGTGGGAATACATTTCATCATTGATTTGTCAGAGAGTCCCCAAGAAGAAACGATTGCGCAGGTGTCTCGGGAGTTCGTTGATTTTCCATGGTATGCAAATATCATCTATGTGTTGAAGAATCTCCAAGCCCCTCCAGGCGTAAGTAAGACTAAGGCCATATTTCTCAAGATTAAAGCAGTTAATTTATGAATCCTGGACAAATCACTCTACTGGAAAGATCCTGGGGGAATGTTGCTGAGTTGTTTGTTGGAGAATGATGCGAAGTGAGCCAAAAAACAATTTCACAAGGGAAATTGAGGGGGACACCATTACTGGAAAAACACTATGAAAAAAATCCTAAGGGTGGGTTACTATTGGCCTACCATCTTTGCAGACATGTACAAAGAAGTCTCCAATTTCCACAAATGTCATATTTTATACGGGAGAAGAAAGTTGTAGCCCTTGCCACTAAAGTCGATCTCAGTCGAGGCATCGTTCATGCAGTGGGGTTTGGATTTCATAGGGGAAATAAATCCACCATCCTCGACGTAGCACAAATGGATACTCACTACCACTGACTACTTCACAAAATGGATAGAAGTGATCCCCATGAAACAAGCTACCGATGTAGTCATCATCCAATTCCTGGAGACAAACATCTTGTCGAGATTCGGATGTCTCGTCAAGATCATAACAGACAATGCGGCTGCATTCAAGTCTTAGGATTACAATATAACCCTGGGGCATTATACGTCATACTACCCACAAGGAAATGGGTTAGAAAAATCCTCAAATAAAATCCTAACCAGGATCATCAAAAGGCTACTGCAGGAAAATAAGAAAGCTTGGCATTAAAATCTCATCTACGCAGTGTGGGTAGATCGGGTTACCACCAAGAAGTCCATCTCAACGTCGCCCTTCCAAATTATATATGGCACAAACACAATTTTCCCTACTACATTGGGTTTTCCCGTCAACAAACTGTTGCAAGAGTAGGAGGTTGAGCCAAATGACGCGCACAGAAGAATAAATCAGTTGGTTCACACACAACAAATGAGGGAACAAGTGTACAATCGATCATAGCTCCACCAAGAAAAGATGAAGAAAGCCTTTGAAAAGCGTTCCAAGCCAGAGGATTTTTGGTTGGTTGATATAGTGTTGAGATGGGATGCGAGAAATGAGGACAAAGGAAAGCACAAAAAGTTTGATAGCCTGTGAACGGGTCCATTCATAATCGTTGCACACCGCAGAAATAATGCCTATTTTCTGGAAAAACTTAATGGGGAGTGTGTTGGTTGGGGGCATGTAAACGGTAGGTTCCTCAAACATTATCGGATGAAATAAATTTCGTTTAAGTCATTTTTCATTGTAAATAGTCGTTTTGTTTTTGTGTCAAGCCAATAGGTCAGTAGAAAATTAAAGCCCAAAGTGAAGGCCCTGAGTTTTATGCTGAGTATTTTAGAAATTGTGTCGATAGGTTTAGGTTGCGTCCTGTTTTTCATATTGCATTGTCGAAGAGTCGAAATAAGGCCCAATGGTCAGGCACCTGGTCTATTATTCTTTGCTACATCACGGGGAGAATAGCATCCTTGTTAGAGTCAGCTATTAGCGCTGCCATTTTTCTTTCAATTAGATTCGATTTTCAGTCGAGTTATATCCCATGTGTCAAAACACGTGAAGTCATGTACGTAGAAATGAAAGGGTCGAAGTCAGCAAGTGGTCGGTTGGCCCTTGGAAGAAGGAAGGGATGTTAGAGTCGAAACATATGTGAATGGTACGGGTATGTTGTTCCCATAAAGTCGGTTCTTGTCAAAGTTAGTCTCTACGTTCCCCAGGTCAAGTCAAGTAGTTAATGGAGGTCGCGTCGGCAAGTATTGTAACTATTATCAGTTCATCATGAAGACCAGAGGAATGAAAAATCGTGGGGTTCGCATCATGTATGCCTTGCAACCCTTATCGCTTGTACCTTACACACAAGGATGTGTTATGGAAAATCTGCAGTTCAATTCGAAACATCTATTCGTCATGAATTCAGTGTTCTTTGGCACATTTCTTCCTTCCACCCGATCTGTTATAAATCCCATAGGTTCTACACCCATTTTGTTCATGACATCAGATTCAGGCTCTATCTATACATTTTCTCGTAGGCCAGGGTCAATCGAATTATCCATCTTGCGCATCTGCCCGATACACTACACGCACGACAGATATCGGTCACACCATGATGACCTCTCAGAACATGAATAAGGGTATGCATAGTGGAAGGATTTCCAGACCTGAGCCCCAGAGTGATTGGGATTCATTCTCACTCACAAGAGGCATCCCCAAAGATAAAAAAGGGATTTTTCCTTCATCCACGGGAACGACGACATCACACTTCACAGAACTTGGAGTGGAAGGAACTGCGCAGGAAGGAAAGACAGTAGATGCCATGTCTCCCCAACAACAGATACCTTAGAGAAGGGGAAGACCAAGGAAGAATAAGGAATCTTGGGAAACTCAGATCTCAGATAAGTCGCACGCACGACTGATTGTTGAACAATTACTTATGTGGGTCGTCTGCCTGGAGCCTTTGGAAAGTACCAGTAGAGGAAGCAGGAGCATAATGAGGAGGATGGATGCCACAGGTTCAAATGATCAAGATATATCTCAACAGATGAAGAAAGCGAAGCTATCCATCGTCGAACTATACCAAGAAAACAGGGAGCTGAGACAACAACTGGAAACACAGATCACAGAAGCATCAACAACACAAGGTCATGAAGGGAATGTGACGTGGCTAAAAAGACAGCTCCGGGAGGCGCAGGGTATGATTTTACAGTTGCGCGAAGCACAACGAATGTCAGAAGAAAGGTATTCCAAACACTCCAGAGAATGTGAAGTGGTCGAAGAGATAGCCCACGCAGCTCTCGCCAGTGAGCAAAAAAAACAATATTAGTCGAGTTCATTCCTGTATTCGCAAATAGAAGGCAAATCTTGAAAATTTTGAAGGAAACATCACCCAAGACAGTTTTCCATTTTAATAATGGTTGTCACTGTCTACATCCACTTTCCACGCACACTTCCCCCCAGCAAATGAGTGCTCGATAGAAAATCAAAGCTGTTACAACAGACAATGGGACTCTGACAAATGCTTGTCCACCCAGATACCTGATCGACAAATTGAATCCCCGTGGTGGATTACAACGATCATGATGTAGCTACATGTATCTTTTGTTTATTTTTGGAAAACGTCATGCTAAGAGTTTTGTAACGCAGAACAGTCAATTTCCTATTTGGTAGAGATAACAGTTAGAAGAGTAGGGTAGCCCAAGGGGCACCCTCGTTTATATATTTGATCTTTTCGATGTAAGCCAGGTTGGTTGACAAATTTAGTATAGAAAGTAACTATTGTATGTAATTTGAGTCCGATCGAAACTTAATGCAAAAGTCTTGTAGCTTTGATGAAAATATTCTAATTGTAGAAGTTGGATGTATTGTGTCTCTTTCTTTGCCTATGTGCTTTCCTGTCATCTTTATTCATATATTTTTCTATCTAAATCGGAACAAATTTTCGAACCTATGGATTCAATGCCCAGCACCCCTTGTTCATTCCATTTAGACAAAATGTTTTCTTCTAAAAGATAACTCCAAATTCATCCACAGCGGTGCTCCGAGTTACTTATTGTGTTTTCTCCTTGCCACACATTATGATTTTGCATTGAAGATTGTTGCTCACTTAGACTTATCCTCTCAAGTTCAGTCACTGAGTCATTTGTTTCTATCATTTTCCTTGAATCGACTCCATAGCCCAAGTCTTACTTTCTTGCACCAATATAACTAGAACCCATTATTTCGAAGGTGTTAAATCTAGCCACAACTTTAAATCCATATCCCGCATGAAGATAGAGTCTCCCAAGAGAGACCTCTCCAGGTCTGAAAGGCTAGTTTGGGCCTCAAAGTTGGTTGAAACAGTTAGCTCTATCACATGTTTATTAGTCGAACATATTTACAAAGTGCTAACAAACCCCATAAAGGATTTGTAGCTTCTGGATATGGTTGTTCATGATACAAGAAAGTAGTAATGGGAATGGAAGGACCTGTATGAACGGCTTGCTCCCAGGTTTGTTGTTGTGGCCCCCATATAGGATTTTTCCTCAGAGTTGATGGTTGTACCCCAGCAAAAGGTTTCCCCCCAGCTGAAGATTGGCCTCCATTGAAGGGTATAAGAGAACTCCCCATTTATAAAGTTGGAGATGTGGGTTGAGTATCTTGTGTAAATGTGGTTGTGTGAACGACTTGATTGTTGGCCATTTGACCGATGGGACGACCAAGTAAAGAACTCAGTGTGTGCATATGTGGGATTAGTGAAGTATGAATATTACTCGACCTATGTGCGGAGAGAGATGTACTCGCAAGTGTTTGTGTCAGAGTAACCTGAGTCACAAGTGTTCCCAGTAAAGAAGAAGCATCAACATTAGTGATTTTTTCTCTTGCAAGGTCAACTATAGGAGTTGTGGATAGAGGAGGTGAAACTCCCAATCCCTCTGGAAAAGTAAATGTATGTGGGTTCATGAAAAATGATTGGCTAGTGGATGAACTGGCCGGTAAATAGTAAGAAGAATAAGCATCAAGAAATCTCGTGGATGGTTGTTCAACGAGTAATGGACCAAGTGGATTAGTTAAAGGGGGATTTGTGTAAGATACAAGGCCTTACAAAAGGTTTGTGATCAGTTCTTCTGTGTGTTGGCCACTTTCAAGAGATACACTCTCGGTTTTAGAAGTTTGTTCTATGACTATTCCTTTGTAAGAAGGGTCGTGTTGAAGTTCTTGAAAATCAGGTTCCAAACCTTGCATTTTGTGAGATCTTCAAAGCCCTTGATTGGCCACGATGAAAGTAAAATGAAAATCCTTAAGGTCAAATACCAACTTCGAAAGCACACACCCCTAAAAATTATCTGTAGGTAATCAACCAAGAAACAATAGAAGGATCTTTCAAATACAGGATATCAAGCTGTCAACGAAGATATGAGAAGTAGTTACCTCGACCTCCACGTAACAACCCTTCTCGGTGCAAGAAAACCTCACTTCGTGGGATCACTCTCCAAGGGTACTGAAATTGTGATACAACATCTGCCCTAGGTACCATGGGAATCCCCCCATAGTCACCTCTGTATATACTTAGGAAATACCTCTAAGGTTACCAACTCGCAGTCGGCCTCCAGGGGGGTACAGTCGATAGTCAAGATCAAGCACATGGGTATGATAAAAAAGTCTGAAGATATTCAAAATAACATAAGACAAGTGGACTGGTAAGACTCTTGAGGGCCTCGAATGGATTTAGGATTCACAAAGCACCAAGACCAAATGAAACCAGTAGTTTCTCAAGAAAAACCCCCAATATATGTTCTTTCCACTATGATTAGTCAAGCTTTGGAGGGGTAATCTTCGCTGCTCTTTGAAACACGACCTCATGTTTAGCCCCTGTGTTATAGGGGGTTCCCGACTATGCCTATACGACAGTTGGATTTGATCACTCTTTAGTGTTCTACAATCTTGATTAGTAATCTTGGACAATTTACTCACTTTTCCTAGTCCAAAGATTCTAACCTTATGCTATTTTTGGTGTACTATAAACCAAAAAATGTCTAGTTGATTTTATTAGCGCGTTGGTTGATTTTAATGGATTTGTTACTCAGAAAGGTCCACAGAGATGAAACTAATGATGTGTGGGACTCGAATCCAATAGAATGAAAAAATAATGAAATCCAATCTTTTCTTTTGGATGGATTCTATCTATGAGAAGGAGAAGAGTTCCTTCCTTCCTAACAAGCACTCGATATTATGCAACTTTCCAAAATGATTCCAAACTATCGAAAAAATGTGAAATCCTAAAGAAAATGCAAGACTAGCTCATGAAAGACTTGTACCAAAACAAAACTCCTAAGAATGCAAAAATTATCTCTGTTTGATTGTATGTGCAATGAAATATCTTCAAATGCAAAACTTTTGTGCTCCCTATCTTTCAATGAGAATGAATGAAATCAATGTTTGACACAAAGGAGCACGAAGAAAAAAGGAAACCAATCAAAGTGCACTAAAAATATTGATGAGAACTGAAAGAAATTGAGCATGAGATAACTTGTTCAATCAAGGTCTCAAAAAGAAAAAGAGAAAATAAATCAATGTTTGAAAACCTCTAAGTTACAATTCCAAATAAAATGAATAAAAATTCAAGATAAGGTTTGAAATCAAGAAAACAAAAGTTGGAAATCGTTCGTGATGAGGATCAAACCACTGGTAAGACCGACCTTGACCAAAGGATCAAGTTAACCTAAGGTATTCATGCTCATTCCCTAATTCTGAAGGACTTGCAATATCAAAGGAGGATATAAAAGTTGGTTATCATAGTTATTTTAATCAAACAAAGTCATAACCAAGTTCAGAGGAATCTACTGCAAAAGTCTAAGTGAAAGATCTGAAAAAAAACAAGGGAAAAATAGGCTGAAAACTGACACATGAAGGAGATCAATGCTCTTGTAAGGAGGGGGTGGGGCATTGAACAAGGATCAACGCTCCCTAAATGATCCAGGTGGATATCGGTGGCCACCCACCTTTCCCAAATGGCTCAAAACAGTTTTCTGGCCATTTTGGCAATTTACTATTTTTAGCAGGTTTTAACTTCCGGGGCCATTTTGAGGGTCCAAATGAAGGTTTTTCGAGATTGAGGTTCTCAATGATATCCGAAGGAATATTGAGCCCCTAAAATGAATCTCCTCGACAATACCTTTCCAACGAGCTATCACACGCCTAAAACGGAGATCGTATGCAAAAGTTACGACCCCGGGAAGTTGATGCACCAACTTACCCAAACGGGGCCCACATGACTTTTGGCACTTCATCTCCT
>ML780465.1:251217-271240 GCA_009831015.1 Picea engelmannii
GCCGTCACATCTCTTCTCAGAGATAAGCTGCCACCATTCTAGCGAGTCTTTCACTCTGTATTTTTACAGTCTCTGTACATTTCTTTCATTAATAGAAATCATGTATTACTGTATCTATGTGTTTATGGTTGCATCTCTGATATCTTTCTGTTATATTACTGGATATACGCGATATCTCTGTGCATTTCTTTATTATATCTCCGCTCTCATTTTGTGCCGAAAATAATCCAGATCACTAAAACACTGGCAGGGAGCATTGATAAGGGTTTTCAATTCTCTGTGGGCCACTATGGGGGAGCATTGGTGCCTAGAAGTGGTTAAAACAACAACAAAATTTGCCCAGATTCACCACAAAAGTAGGGAAGGTTCAAGTAACAAGCATCAAAATGAAAAATATCAAAGGACAACTAAGATTCAAAGGGATAGGAACTTATGAAAAAAAACAATCAGTCCCCAATGGAGTCACCAATTTTCTGTTATAGAATATTTCCCCTGCGTACAGGTGAAATATCCCTTGGATATCTAGACCCCTATTGACCAAGACAAAAAATAAAAAAATGAACACTAACATTCCTTTAGATCTATTCTTTATGTCTATAGGTAGAGAATATAGAAGAAAGAAGTGTGACTTACTCCTTTTCGACGGTTGTCCTCGTTGATCTTCAATGTTTGGCCTTGTTTTCCAAGATCCTATTGCAATGAATAAATTTTGTAAGGAATATAATAATACCTTCTACTTATACAATATATCATTAGACAAGAACAAATCTATCTATATAGACATACATGTATAGAACAACAGTATGAAGGAAATATGCCAAGTTATATTAATGGAGAAAAATGGTGAAGTACTTGCAAACCAAGGTCGATGTTGCAACAACCCCTCCAAGCTCTCTAGTACATCCCTTACCTCAATGTCTCAAGATCAGAATGATAATGCTTGATGGATTCCTTTGTCCAAGATCAAAGGTTTGACACTTTGAATTTTTTTACTCCCTTTCACCTTTGAGTGGTCTCATTATATAGGATTTGGGAGGCTTAACCACCATGAAGGATTCTAGGAAATGGTTGAGGATTTATCTTGTTAGGATAGGATTTGGTTACCCAAAATGGAGGGAATATGGGTGACTCAACTCGTGACTCAACCCCTCGACCAAAACCACTTAAGAGTATCTCAGAGTTGACCCTTAGAATAGCCAAAACTTCCTCAACAACATCAACGCTCCCCCAATATGGAGCACAGAGCATTGTCAACGCTCCCCCATAGTTCAACAAGGAGCATTGATCAAGGATCAACACTCCCTATAGATGGGTAGGGGGGCGTTGACCTTCAAAAATGGGTCAAAACTCAAGGTAAAAAGCAGTTTTTTGACCATCTTATGTTGGGTTTTCACCTCCACAAAGACTAGGGATCATGACAAATTTTCTTTCATGGTGTCAAAGTGAATGCGACACTTAGTAAGGTGCATACGACACTTGATAAAGTGCATGCAAAAACTTGGTAAGGTGCATACGACACTTGTGACACTTAGGTGCATAATGGATACGACACTTAAGTGTGACATTTTGGTGTGTAACTCCTGGAAGGGTTGGAGTGATTACAACCTCACCTTTGGTACCAATTGTATTGGCATTGATACCAATATCAATTGAAATTTATTATTTTGTGACAAGTATCATTTATGTGCATAGAATCTAGAATAATATTTTACATTAATAGAAATGCACTCATGAAAAATATTATTCATATAGAAATAATTGCACTCATTTTATTAGAGGGCATATTTATGCATAAATTAGGTTGATTTTACTATACATGTTAAAATGGGAACTAAATACAAGAGACATGCATTAATAGGAATCATTCATATCCTAATTTAAAAAATTATATAATTAATAAGTGAATTAGCATGTGCACACACACCAAAATTTTAGGAAATTATTAGAGGCTACATAAATTAGTAAACATACGAAAAATAGTTGGGAGTTGGATGAATAATATCCATTTAGGATAATTAGAAATTAGAATTGTGCATGAAAGTGGCATGTGGTTGGGTGAATAATAGACAAATTAGTGAATCGGTAATTAGGAATTTTGCATGAGAAGGCATGTGCAATTTTGCACAAGTACTATAAGAAGAGAGGGAGGATGGATATGGGAGTCACCTTATGCTCCTTAATGTTAGATGGTTATTCTAATGTTTAAATTTTTCATGGTGAAATGGTGGAGTGTTTGGTCTTGATTGTACTAAATCATAATCAAGTTGCTTTGGGGAGTGGGAACTCTATAGCTCTTTTGTAGCTACACAATTTGTTCGTGAAGTGGAAAATCCCTTTCACAATTGCTTGTTGGTACACACCTTCATATAACCCTTGTATCTTAGGGGTTCTAACGTAAGAAGAAGACCTTAAGATACATTAGGGAATTCAACCAGTAAACTTTCATATAATTGGCAAGCTGAAAATTGGCACTGACCTTTGGAGCACTATTTGGGAACAAGCTTTTGGAGCACTATTTGAGAACAAGCTTGGAGTTGAAAACTCAAGAGAAGAGTCATCTATAACCATTTGAGGAAGAGGTAAGGTTGTATAATTTAGTCAATTATTTATATGAATTTTGTTCAAAATATTTCTTGGGTTTTGGATTCATAAATTTGTTTTCCTTGCATGGAAAGATTAAACCTCCGAGGAGTCAATAAAATAGTCTTGTAGTTTGCGTAGATCCTTGTAGAAACTCCTAATCTTAGAAGAATTACTTGTTTGAGTTTTGAAACCCATGAAGATTTTTTTGGGACCACACAAGGGTGCACATGCCCTATAGTGGTGCATGCCATGCACAATGCTTAGGTTGCACATAGACACAACACACAAACCAATGCACTTAGGTTGCCTTTCTCCTACATGTGCACATTTCTTGTAGCAGGTTATTGCTTGGAGATTGTGCCAAAGGATTTTGAAGGAGACATCTTGTCAGTTTCTTTTATATTACTGAAATTATTGTTAGACACAATCTAATTGGATAACAGTTATCATTTAAGTTTGAGGAATTTTATTTAGTTCGAGCCTAGGGATTACCCTTTTTCTAAATCTAGAAGTTTTTCTCAATTGAAAGAATCCATGGTTAAATGGATATAAGAATGTGGTTATACACAGTTCTACCATGGATATAAGAATATGGTTATAGAGAGTTCTTCCATGTTAGGTTCTTCCTCATTTTAAAGGAGTTATTTGCTTGTATATAAATTGTAGTTAGATATGTCAATGACATAGTCACTATGGCACTATGGGTTATGCATTGTAGGTAAAGTGACTTATTGTAGGTAAAATATAACTTGTTAAGTTATATATATATATATATATATATATATATATATATATATATATATATAGATAGATAGATAGTAAGTTAGTTATAATATAACATTGTTATATTATAACAATGTTATAATAACACATATAGTATACTATATGTGTTATATTATATCTGTTATGAAAATAGGAATTGTACATGTAGTCTGCTGGAGTCTGAGTTGTCATGAGAGGTTAGAGTTTGAGTTGTCATGAGAGGAAACTAACTCAGTTCCAACTCAATTTTAAGATTGAATTTCCTCACATGGCCAAAAAACATGACAACAAGTTTGCAAAAATGAAATATAAACTGGAGTTCGATATAGCGATGGCTTGTAGCCATGAAACTAAGATAAGAACTAAGCAAAAGAAACATCTAAACTGAAGATTAAACTTGGCCATCCATCAGAACATCTCCCATGTTGTCCTCGGAAGAGGAATGGGCATGTGCAGAAGGATTGCATCCTAGGATAACATGTTGGGCGCCAACTGCTACTGCATCTCCATGGCCACAAACATGGAGATGTGTCGAACCAAGAGTTCAATGTGATATTTGAGATCAACTATCTCGCTATGCATATCAAATATCAATTGTTGAATATCTCTCAAGGAACCTAGGTGGGAGGGACAGTCACCCTTGCTGCTTGCGTCTGAGGGGTGGAGAGAACTTGTAGATTGAGAAGCCCATTGTATCCTTCCGAGGTCACCATGTTAGATTGCATGGACCTGGTGGGAGAGAGTGGTCTAGGAACTTGATGAGGAGCAAATCCAAGATATTTGTCATCCTTATCAAACCACTCGACTTTACACCCCCAAACAATGGTTGTCTCCTCCCTGTGAAACTTCATGTGCTTTGTTGGATGTTGAACTGGAGAGACTATCCCTTTTCATTTCCTGTTGTTTCCCATGGATTCTAAACCTGTAGACCTCTGGCCCATCTGTTTGTGGTATCTGTTGCCTCTGCGTGAACAAGCACACTCCCGACAACATGACATATTGTTGCCAAGGGGAATTAGTTGAATAGAGTATTGAAACACTATCTTGCAAGGCCAACACCAACAATAACATACACAATGATGAGTCAAAGGAGACATTGCTTGAAATTGACATGCAAGACGTCGTGCGAGGGTCCTTTCAATTCTACATGGCCTGGAGAAATTAGTTATTGCCTCCTTAACTTGAATGTAGTAGGGATAAGTTTCCATGACATCAATGGATCGATGCGTCGACTCCTTGTACATACTACTTTGCTTCAGAACTCGAGAATGAGCTATGTCCGGTGTGTGGAGTGAAGGCGATGTCATCTCCATTGGAATTCCTAGAGACTCAAGTTGGCAAATGGCTCAACCTTCTGTCCCCCATTTGTTGCTCATGTTGACTGGATGACACTCCATCTAGGGCGACTTATCTTACATTGTTGGTAGTCCATCATATTTGATTCATAATTTGTGGAATAGGTATTAATTATATTTTTACTTAAATGAGATTGTGCATGAAACAAGATCAAGATGGAGACTCAATTCGAGATGAAGATTCAATTTAAAAGGCATTTTTGGAAGAAATGACCTATTACAATAATTGATTTCAAACCTATATTCATAGATTTAGAAATTTAAATAAATTTGATTGGGAAATGGTTTAGAGATTTCTTTGATTCTAGTGAAAATTAAAAAAAAAAGATGTTGTATTCACTCGAGGACATAATTGTTTTACTAATCTATTCCTATTGCATTATCAAATAACTCTTTTGTTTATATTCAAAATTTAAGTGGTGGAATGGAGTTATCAAACATTGATGGAATTATGTAAATTTGAAAAGTAAGAACATGTTTTTATATTATTTCATTGTAAAAAATTAAGTAATATTTTTTTTAAGATTATTGAGATCTTGAGATTACACACTTATTCATTTATTGTTATATATATATATATATATATATATATATATATATATATATATATATATTGTCAATTGGGTCTAGTTTGTGTGGTTGTGGTATGGAGTGTTATCCTTCACATCTAAGTATTATTTTCCTAAGTGACATATTGAGCTCACTATGAGCATATTGTTGTAATGACTTTGAACCCCATTATTGATATACACTCAAAACTACAATTTGAATAATAAAAAATTGTAATTTCACCATTCTAATAATAATTACTAAAAAGAAAATTCCATCTTATACTATAATCATCTATATATATGTTTAATTGAAACATTATCCAACAAAAACAGCTTTTAAAACACAGACTTGAACATCCATAATAGATTAAAAATAATTGCAAGTGAAAGAAAACTGAAAGCAACACTGAAAAGTAGGCATTTTACTTGGGGTTGTCTAACTGTTATATTAAATGGTTTCTTCACAAGAATCACTATTTTTTGTTGTTTAAAATCTGACCACATAAATTTACATGAAATCACTATTTTTTGTTGTTTAAAATTCATTTCTGAATGCAGAAATAAATGCAGCATGTTGAAAAACTTTGGGGACACTCGAATTATACAGAAATAATCACTCAAATATACAGATCTAACAATTTCTTGCCAGATTTCTTACAAATACCTCTAAAATATTACTGGAAAAAAAACCAGAAAAACATAAAACATTGCCCTCATAGCACTTGCATTTATGAGTTTAGAATTTAATATATTCGCATCTTTAAAGAAAAACAGTGGCATTTATTACATAAATTTTGACAGTGATCACATTCACGTGAACTTTAGTACATCTGCATCGAGAGGAAAACGGTGGAATTCTGTCTTTCTGTCTGTCTATCTGGCTTGGAATTCTGAGCTATTTGAGATGGATGAATGATTATTTCGATCTGTGGATTCTTGAGAGGAAATGGAATAGTAATTACCTCCTGCTTCGCCTGCACCTCCTGACAATCTGGACAACTCCACCCTCACTTCTCTCATGCTCGGACGCAGCGTCAAGTCCCTCTCCACGCATAACTTCGCCAACATGGCTACTCTGAAACCTGTCTCCACCGGGTACGACCCCTCCCCTTCACCTTTCATCGCAGGGTCCACCCAATCCGTCAGATTTTCCTTGGGGTTTTCACTTTCCATCAGAATCCTTATCTCTTCCGAAAGCAGCACCCTTTCTCCACCTCTGAATTCCCCAAAGTTGGAACCCACATTCACCGCCTGTTTGCCCGACAGAATTTCAAGCACTATCACCCCAAATGCAAACACATCCAGCTTCGGGGTCACCAGCCCGTCTCTGATAAATTCTGGAGCCATATATCCTTGAGTCCCCACGATGTGGCTCGTCACCGCATGAACCTGTGATCCTCCGATACCCCCAGATTTGGCCAATCCGAAGTTGGCGATCTTCCCTCTAAATTTCTTGTTCAGAAGAATATTACTGCTCTTAAGATCCTTGTGAACGCATGTGGGAGTCGTGCTGTGATGAAGATACTCCAACCCCTCTGCTACGTCCAGGGCAATCTGCAGCCTCTGGTTCCAAGTCAGATTCGAACCCCCAGCACGGGACCGTGCGCCGTGGATCCAGTCGCTCAGCGATCCATTTTCGGCGTACTCGAAGATGAGATACGAGTCCTGGTCCGGCGATTCTTCGACGCAGATGCCGAGCAGAGTGACGAGACTCGAGTGGTGGAATCTGTGAAGGGCGTTGACCTCCTTCGATACCTGCCCTCTCATCTGCTTGATCGCTACTCTCGTTCCGCGCAGAACCCCGAGAAAGACGGAGCCTTTGATTCTGTGCGCCCCGCTGAAATTGTCGGTGGCCTCCTGAAGTTCTTTGAACGAAAAGCGTATCAATCTGTCAGATGAAAGCAATTCCGACATGTTCGAGAGAAGGCTCGATTCGACTTCGAAATCCTCCGCATCTGCTCGCTTTGGCTTTGGCTTTGGCTTTGTCGTCTCTGTTTTGCTTCGCCTCCTCCTTGCAAAGAAGATCGCTCCCACAAGCCCTGCTCCGAGAAGCAGCGCTCCTCCCACGGATGCAATAATGGGTACATAAGTATGGCTGGAGCTCTTGTGGGAGGGAGGTGCGGTGTTATAAACGAAGGCAGGCGCCTTCGCTATTGCAGGAGGAGGGGGCGGCGCAAAGGGGCCAGAAGGAGGAATCACCGGAGTGTGGTCGAGGGGAATTAGCAGAGTTGTGTAGGGATAAATAGTGGGATTTATGGGTATCAGATTATTAGCAGAGATGAAATCTGCATGAACTATATTGAACTTATCCGTTATTAAATCGTCATTGTCGTCGGGATCTGCAATATAGGAGAGAAGAAACTTGACGCCTTTGGCAACCTGTTTAGCAGTCGGGCACGCGCAGCGCAGGGGAGCTACGAGTTTTATTCCAGTACTTAAATCGTTGATGCCGTACCTTGGATTCTGCTCTCGCATGGCCTGGCAGGTGGTGAGGCCCTCTAATGTCTGGTTCGCGATGTTGATGTAGATATCGTTGTGCTGAACAGTGTATGTGAGGTTCGCCTGCGAGAAATTGCCCGAACACTTGCAGCGAATTGGAATGAGGACAGCTTGATTTAAGGGCAGAGCCTTCGAATAATCCTTTGCCGCGGACAGATTACTTAAAGATGCGATGAGGGCGGGCGCTGTGTTGAACAGCGCGCTGATGTTGTTGAGGGACATGTAAAGGGGCTGAGCTCGATACAGGGCATACGTCTCGCATTCTTTCTCAGCGCCGTTGCAGAGGTAGCCTGAGCAGACTGCGTGATAACTGTCGCAGTCTTCGCTGTAGTCATCCGAATACGATTGCTGAGCCGCTGCAAATAACCCATTATCGACTACAGTTCTGCTGCCTGGGAATTGAATTAACCAGACACAAAAGATAATAAAAACAGCCCTCGCGAATCGAACAAGCGCCATAATAGCCATGATCGCTCTAATGAGATGCTAAGTGGAGGGCTGGCTTTCTTTTTAATACTCACAGGTCGGTCATGGTCTCTGAGAATCTGAGACTCTCACGCGGTATGAACGCGCAGAAACAGCTCTATGGACTTGACTGGAGTCGACTCATTTGCTTTATGGCATTGGTTGGTTCACACGCACTATATATACGGAAGGGGTTGATTTGGAATAAAGGAATTTATAAGAATTACATATTTATCCAGAAAGGCTTATACTTATTGATAATGAGCATAATAAATGATTTTTTAATCTTATTTAACCTTAAACCTTAATGTGATGGCTATGCATTGAAGATGCTGGCATATTTTTAGTTGTCCTCCAAAATCAATGGGTCAGATTTAACACGTTTACTTTTTAACATTTACCTAATCACATTAAAAAATCACTGTAAAGATATGTAATTGCCACGTTTAAATGATTAAGTAGGATTAAACCATGGCATCTAAATAAATGCCCACGTTCTGCCTCTGAACCTGCCTCTGAACCGGCCCACCTCTGAACCGGCCCACGTGTTCCATTTATCAACCTAATGCAACCAAACGTTTCATATTACCACAGCAGTTGTGCTAGTAATATTGCTAAGTGAAAAACTTTGACTCATTTCTATTATACAAATTTAGTCATTCAAATCTTCAGATCCTTGAAACAAAATCAAATGAAAAAAACAATATAACTACTCTTTAAATATTTGGTAATTTGAATATTTGGTAATTTGATGGATATTAAACCAATCAATTAACCTGTTCTTGATGACTAAATTAATAAAACAATATGCTTTACTAATTTAGAATTTAGAATTCTCAGGGTACAAACGAGTATAAACTGCTTTATTGAATTGACTCTAGTCCACCTGAAATTCTCATGGTATGAACTAGTATAAACAGCTTTATTGAATTGACTCTAGTCCATCGGCATTTCTTTGGCCACAACATTGTAAACATATTATTATTATGGTTAAGAAATTTAATTAGGTAGCAACTAGATTCGTTTTTTAGTTAAAAAAATGGGTCTAAATTCTTTTAGATTTTTAGGAGTAGTTTAAGTTTTCTATGAATTAAAGTTTATGCATTTCAAAATCTTATTTCAGGGATTTTGTTCCATTTTAAATCACCCAAATGTTCAAAAAATCTATCAAAAATCTGGATTGACCAAAAATTTAAAAAAATACAAGTTTTAACAGTTTTTAAAAAAATATTAAAAACTCTAGAAAAATATTAAATTGGTTATTGACTGTCAATTTATCATATTCCATTATTGATGATGAGCAATATCCAATCTACTACCAACACTGAAAATCATAATTCTATTTCTAATTTCAACCTTACGTTTCACGAACGGTTGAATTTAAAAATCAAATTTCATTTATAAAAAGTATAAAGTGGAACAAAATATAATCAAATTCATCCAGATATGGATTGTGCTTCGGATTCCAACCCTTAACACCACATGACGCTGAAAATAGGATTTGAATATCATTGATATCTACATAAAAATTGTGAACAAAATATTATCATAGTCGAATATCATTCATCAAAACGAAGACTGTGAACAAAATATTAGAAAAAAATTATTAAAATACTGAAATTTGGTCTGAAAATTTTAAAATTGTACCTTCGGCGCTAAACCTGGACCACAGATTCATGTTGATCATTAGTTTATTATAATTTTCCTTTCGATAAAGTCTGACTCAAAAGAGTGGTTGTTCCAAACCCGTGAAAATGACAAAAACATATTTTTTATAAAAACCATTCCATCATAACATCCATCACATAAAAAATAAAATGGAATTTACATTAATAACTATTCAAATTAAAAAACTAGAGGAATTTAAGGCAGAATTTTTGAGTACTCCTATGTCAAAATTAACATTAGAAACATGAAGGAAAATGACGGTTTAATGCTAAATAAACAGATATTAATTTATATATTAATATAAATTAATATATATATTATATTAATTTATATATTAAGGGGTTTTGGTTTGAAACAAACAAGAGAATTTTATATATTAATTTGATATCCATAATTTTAAAATCAAATTATTATTCTGATATGTTGATGATATTCAATTTTTTTAATCTTAAAACATTATTAACTTCAAACATTTAAAAAAATAAATTTAAATAAATAAAAATATTTAAAAAAATAAATAATTATAAAAAATTGAATTTAGAGAATTTGATCATTGCTTCTTAAATATACATTTAAGATATCTCTTTATATATAATATGTTATCATCTAAAAAAACCTCTTTTGTAAATGTGCTATCTTATCATATCCAAAGGGTGTGACATTGCATACAAAGCCCTTTTCATTTTATCGAAAGTCCAAAACAACTTTTGTGTTTCCTAAGTAAATGTGGTACTTGAGTTTTCTTTTGATCGAGTTAGTGGCTGGGCGATTTTGAGAGTCAAGGTAGGGTTTCATTGCGGGCTCTACGGCTAGGTTTCACTAGCCGCAACCCCGGTTTCCGTGGAGTTGCTCAGGTAAGCCCTTCCAACACGAGCAAGAAAGAGTTATCGAGGGCTAGAGGAGGAGGGCGACGACAACGACGAAGGATTTGAGCATAGTGCTAGAGTATAAATTCTGAGGCTGGCAACAACATTCTATTGGTTGCGGCATTATACGGTGGTGTCTAGAAGCTGCGGCGGAACCTGCAAGCGGGGATTTCGTGGGATAGTGGCCGGCGATGGCAACGACAACAGCGGAGGTTTTAGTGCTCAGCGGCCGGGTATCTATTGTAGATGGATGCTACCTCTCTTTGGCGGTGTCTAGGGACCAAATCGACGATTGGTGGCTGAGCTTCAGTTTCGCCTGCTTGCATCTTCATGGACTAGTGCGGCTCATTTTTTCTCGTTGCTGCATTCTTCAAGTTTTCGAGGGTTTCTTTCCGGCTACACATTGGTGTCTTCGGGGTTTTGTTGGGGTTTTAGTCTTGTTTTGTTTTTTCTCTTCGAAGTTTTGATGAGGTTCTTAGCCCTGCTATGCGTCTCCTTTTACAACCTGTGTGCTGGAGCTTGTGTTCTTTCGGGGGATGTATGTGATGGTTGATGAGCAAGGTCTATGGACATGTACTGCTCTGAATTTCTTTGTAGTGGACTTGAAGATGTAAAAAAAATTATATTTTCAGTAATATAATTTGAGCGAATTTTTTCCCTGGAAAAAGTAAATGTGGTACTCATGTGGAATGAATGCGCAAGTAGGCATGGGATTATGGGATTATAAAGTACTTGGAAATATTTAAAGACTAAAATCTTTTTTCATTTTGTTTATTAATTCATGTTGAAGGTGTAAAGGTATTATAGTGATCTATAATTCATTGACTTCATATTAGTTTCATATCAATTTGTCTTTTGATTAATTTTTTTTGCATAATCTTTATATAACTAGAAAACTAAAAAAATGATTTTTTATATAACAAAAAAAACCACTTCATATTAGTTTGTCTTTTGATTAATTTTTTTGCATAAACTCTATTATTCAAACTAGAAAACTAAAAATATTATTTTTTATATAACAAAAAAAACCTTATATGTCATGATCTTATTGGATAATAGATTTGAGGTCTCATTGTCAGCTTCACTATTCCCAATGTTTTATATGTTAACATATCCAAAGTTTTTTATCATCTACAACCTTTTTGAATTTTTACTATTTTTATTTAAATGTTTAGATATCCAAAGTTTTGAGCACCGAGAGTCAGTTTTTTATTAGTTGAATTCATATTAGTTTGTCCTTTGACTATTTCTTTTTGCATAGTCTGTATTGTTCGAATTATTGTTATTATTATTTTATTATTATTATTAAGTACTTAAAGAGGCATTTTTATTATTATGTACGTAAACAGGTCCGCCACACTGCAATCTTTCTTAAATGTTTACACAACGCGAGGCCCTTGGACGATTCTAACAACATTAAATGTTTACCTAACAAGCCTCATAACCTTAAATGTTTACTTAGCATGCGTGTTACAATACATTTTCCTTCGATTTTTGGATACAATCTTGTTTGCAGTGAATTTGGGCAATATTGTTCTTCATCGACATTATTGGTTCACTGGTTGATGTTTTCTCATTGGTTCGCTGGATGTTTCTTATTGTTGTTTAATTCAACTTTGCAAAGTTGAGGTCCTACAGCTGCAATTGGACCTCTTGGTGCATGTTCATTGGTTTGTTGTTTTCTACTTTCTCTTGTTTGCTTCAACTTTGCAACGTTGAAGTCTTGCGCCTATAGGTCGACCTGTTCTTGCACTTTGTAGGGTTGAAATCCCACGCCCTTGCTTGCTTCAACTTTGCAAGGTTGGTTTCCTGCATCCACAGTTGGACCTATTGTTGCAGTTTGCACAGTTGGGATTCTACATCCGCGATTGGAACTGCACTTCTGTCATTCCCCGTTCATGGGTAAGTTTCAGTGCCATGGTTTCATTCCTATTCGTTGTTTGATGTTTACTATTTTCATTTTGCAAGTAAGAATTTTCAATACTAGGAATGCCCGACTCAAAATCCTCTTGCAGAACATCTTTGTATTTGACTACTACGATCAAAGAAACATGAGTGTATTGTTGTCTTGTTCTTGAACGTCAATGCTTGACACAGAACCCACCTCTATCGTAGCCATAGTGACATATAAAAAAGGAAATCAAATTTTCTCCTCATATTTTATGTTCCTGAAAACCATACATTTGGTGCATTTTTCCAGGTTGTTCCCTTCGAAAATGTCTTGTTCCCTTTTAAATGTCAATGTTGGACACATAATCCACCTCTGTTGCATCCATAGTGACATATAAAAAAGGAATTCGAATGTTCTCCTCATATTTTATGTTCTTGAAAACCATATGTTTGGTGCATTTTTTTTCAGGTTGTTCCCTTCCAATCACATATGCCCACTTCCATGTCCTGGACATCATACCATAGCTCTTTGGAAAATAGCAATGCAAAGGGGTTTGCAAAATGAATTCGGAGTTATCATTGCAGAGAAAACATCTACAAGGACCTTGCCATCCTTTCTTTGTAGGTTGTGATAGGGCATGCTTTTATTCTCTAGATCAAAAACAACCTATAGTTGTTGGTTTTATGCTGGCCTTTGGGTCTTGCAAAGCACCTTCCGTCATCATTTTTCAGATATGAACCTCATATTGTAGAAATGGTTCTTTGTAATCTGAATGGCCAGTTCAATGATCTGTATTAGACTAGATTTCCCAGTACCCAACTTTAGAATATCTTCTTCATGTTGTAAGATAATTGAAACATCTTAGAATATCTTCTTTGTCTTGTAATATAATTTAAACCTTAAGAAGTTGTGTTGTGTGTTGGTCCCATTCCTGTGGTAAAAGTCCATAATGCCTAGTTCTTCTTCTTTTGTTTATTCGACAGACCATCCATATGGGTTTTCTCAGTGAAGGACGTCAACAAGTCATTTCAGATATGTTTTGGTGTTGATTTGTGAAGAGTGGGGATGAAAATAAATGGTGAACAAGACTGTAAAACTATATACAATGGCTACCGAAGCGCTTATAGGATGCACACGTAGAATAAGTTCAAAAATGATATGCCTTAAATACTCGGTCTTTGTGCTGAGCAAATTTATAGTGTTATTTGATTTGCGTTATCTCTTCTATATGGTTCATTGTTCACTATAACTTTGTTTGTTTGTCATATGCTATAGAAACCATAGGGTATTGAATTTAACACGAAGACGGTTGAATGATACATAGCAAAATTGGTATGCAATTCCGAACTTATAGTTTTTCTTTTTCTTTTTCTTTTTCCTATTGCATATTATCTAGATATAGCAAGGAAACATATTGAAAATCACAACTTAAAAGATGAGGCAAGTAATAGATGTTGAATGCTATGAAATAGATACAGAGTCTATTGTACATGAAAACATCGACCAGGTATTGCATAGCAATGAGTTTTTTAGATTAGATGCATTCTCGTATACTGTGGGAGATTGCCTCTTCGATGTATTTCAAGTTCTACTACATTTTCGTTATTCCTCAACCGACCTGTGCAATTGATTGATAGATCATTTCTTGGCCTGTTTAGAAAATGGTGACGTTGAGGCATTAGAGTCATATCAATATGAATTGGCATCTAATTTTCTTTTCCAGTTGCATGGAATACATGATGTCACTATGTATTTTTCAAAGATGTGATTGTCCGCATCTGCAAATTTGCTTGCACATGAGAGGGGAATTTGGGGAGATACATTTTGTATACGGTGGTTGTCCAAGTGGTTGAATATATCAATTGGAATATGGTAATTAACAAGAAAAACAAGATATCTACTATTCAACAAAACTGCATCTAGGGATCCATATTGCATCTTGTTCCATGATGCCAATCTTGTGAGTGGTCATTATGAACCACTACTCTATAGAACATTATCCATATGCAATCTTGGAGGACATGATATTTACTTGTCCCTCATATGCAAAGACCTTCAATTGCATTGGAAACAAATTATGCATCATATACACTCCTATGGACTGCACATAGTGACAACTATTGCATCTAGATAGTCTGTTTAATGCAATTTGCTATTTGATAGCAACATAATTCGATGTGCACTTGTTGCGCCTTTATACTATGAAATCCTTTTGCAATGCAATTATAGGTGGCAGTCAACATGCGTTTAACTACTTGCATCAACCCCTTTTACCATATCTCCTAGAAAGTAAAAGGCGGGAACAATACCTTGTAAACAATATATGTCGATAATTGGAAGTTGGAAACAATACCTTGTAAACATGGAAATGCCATATGAGAAAGGAAATGTAGAGGGTAGCAGATTCTGTTTACAATGGATATTTATCATATTCAAAGTAAATATCTAGGTCTGGTCAGCCCTATTAGATGGTACTGTCCATTCCTACTGTATTGATTCAAACTATGATCGAACAATTGACATCATGTCGTTGAAAACAGATACGCCACACATCCATGATAAACCTTTGATAATAAATACTTCCAGTTCAAGATCCACTGTCCATGCCACCCAAACCACATCGAATCTGCATAAGCGTCGCATGCTATTTAATCAGAATGAAACCCATCCCAATTGTCATCAGGTCATATAGAGCTTAAACAAAAAACATAGACTAACTTATCACAACTTGAAAAAGGTCATACGTGAGAGAAAAAATACATGTGTACACTTCCTTCTAGACCTCTTGGTTGTATAACCGGTCATCATGAGGTGAAAGAAAGCTTAACCAAGAAACAAAAAATCACATATCACAACCTAAAAAAATTGTTCGTGCACAACACAATCACATTTTTCACACTTTCTACTGAACACAAACATCACATGTCCAATGAAAAATAACATCACCATTTTCACCATCGAGATGGTGAGGAGACAATTCTCATAACAAAATGTCGATTCCACCTTCAACATGGCTTGTCAACAAGTGAATCTAGTTTCCAGTGGCAACCATAAGTTAACCTACCACATGTTGAAAAAATAGATGCATGAGAGAAACAGGTGCAACTACATATCCCAAAATGGTCATGGTACTGACCGAGGGGAAAAAATCACATATCGTGGCCTAGAGCCAACACCATGCACTACTAGCAATGAAAACCAACAAACACTTACTACGCATGCTTGTCTAGGGAAGAGACATGCAAAACAAATCTATATGAAACAAATTAAAGACACTTTTTCCATTGCATGTGCGATTTGCGAGCAATTGAATTTCGCAAAAAACACTAAGTCTTTCACGCCCGACTTGCAAAAAAAATACCCCGTCTTGACGCTAAATGATAGAACATTTTCCAGTGGAAATATTTGTCTTCCATGCAAACGATCACTTGAAAATGGAACACTGCCACACTTTGCAAGTCCTGACCAAATAACATGTAATACACCACTACCAGATGTAATTACACTTACATAACTTGAATATAGACTTGTGTCTCTGCTAATTGCATTTGCACAAATCAGACCCTAGGGCTATAAATGACCCCAAATGGGCTTAACATGATCAATTATTAATGTGTTTGTCCAACTAGATGTTGTGCAAAAAGCACTGCCACAATTTATTAGCGATACAATGTCAATTGTTGTAGCTCTCAAAATACGTTTGCAATACAAGAATGCATACAAGACAGGTAAAGTGCATGTGCATGTTGTCATGAAAGAATTAAAAGAATTATGCTCCAGGGCCCTGTACAAAGTACATAACATCTGTATAAATGATAACTGGAACAATGTTCTTGAAGAAGGAAATGACAACTATGCACAGACTTTTGACACTGTTAAAGATAAAAGTGTGTTTCTTTAGTTTATGTCGTTAGATAAAAGTGTGTTTCTTAGTGTGTTTCTTTAGTATGCATTAGTATGCATTTGTAGTTAGGAAATCCGACGGTCACGATATGTTCTCGACATAGAGTGATCCGACAGTTCATACTCTCATCGATCTTAACGACCATTGATCCATGGCTTATTGGTCCATGATCTCTATTTAAAGAGCATGGAGGGTCATTTTCCGATAATCGATTGTGAGAAAATCTCTTGTAAAATCTCTCTGTAATCTTTTTCTTTGCATTAATAAACTACTCCAAGTTGTCGCGTTGGCTGGGGCCATGGATGTTTCCCCGTAGGGGTTTTACCACGTGAAAACATCGGTGTGTTGATCTTTGATCTAGTTATGTGAGTGGTTACTGAAGGTGTTCATCCTCTGTTGGAATACATGTGTTGTCGAACATGGTATCAAATTCTGTTTGAAGACCCGCTCCTATTGTAGATCGAGATCGTGAAGCTGAGTTGCATCATCTCCATTTTATATCATTTTTGTACATTTTTGGGCTGAGAGGACTGTTCCATTGTGTCCGGAGCACTCGTTTCATTCAAGAACACTTTTTTTTTCACTTGAAAATTTTTTTGTTTTCCAAAGATATGACCATTACAGTCATATCCAGAGGTATAAAGCCTGAATACGCATTTTTAAAATTTCTGCAAAGTTTTATTTTGATTTTATTTCGGTTTGTATTTTTTTATTTCCAGGTTGCTACTATTTTATATCTGTGTATGCTCTTTTCCCCACGCCCTGTGCGATCTCGGCAAATCAAAAACAGATAGGAAAAGGTGCATCTAACCCTTGTTGTCATCGAGAAACAAAAAGTTTTTCTTGTGTGAAAAGAGTCTTTTTTTAGCACGCTCTCCAAGGCCGTCTTGCACAACAAAAACAACAACACCTCCAATCCTCCTTCTGAACATTACAATACATTTTGTTAGACCATTTGGTTAAAACTTTCCCTATTAAGTAAGAGGTCTTGAGTTCAAGTCTCTCTTTTGTTACATTTTTTTAAAAAGTTCATGCTAAAATTGTAAAGTGTATTTCACTTCAAGTATAAAAGTGAATCACTATAAGTAGCTTTAATATTTTATTTTAGAGTTATTTANTCCTTTTGTTCTCCTTTGATTAGAGAGGAAGATAAGCTTATACAACTTGGAGTGATAAGCACTGCAAGTACCTCTAACAAAGCCTTAGTTGCCCAACAGAAAGATAAACCCAAGTATCCCAAGAAGCAACATCCTCGCTACAACAAAAAGAAATATAAGGGTCCCAAACCCGCTCAGATAGCTTCATCTCCTATTGGTGACAAAGGGGCAAAATATTAAAATAAAAATACTAACAGACATTTCAACTTTTGTGATAAAGATGGCCATGATGAGTCCAAATGTTTCAAGAAGATGGTAACTTTAGAAGCAACGATGAAGAAGCACAACATCAGTATTGATTCTACCTCTTCTTCTTCTTCTCATGGACATGCACTTTCTGCTTCTAGTTTCTCCTTCAATACACCTTCTACTTCTACTTCTGATAAGTGGCTTATTGATTACGGAACATCTTATCATATGGCTAAGGATAGAGACATATTTTCTACTCTAAATGAATGTAACACCAAGAAAATATTTGTTGGTGATGATAGATCTCTTAGTGTTGAAGGATCTGGAATAGTACAAGTAGAAAAATGGTCATTTCAATGAGTATTATGTGTTCCAGGTCTTTCTTGTAACCTTATATCAGTATATCAAATCACTCATTTAGGTGAAGGTAAAATCATAGAGTTTTCACCTCACTAAGTTGTAATCAAGGATCTAAAAGATCCTAATCATGTTCTTGCAACTGGAATTGTTGATGATATTACCAGGTTGTACAAGTTTGACAACTTTGGGTCATCAACTCTTTCATCAGTTTTTGTTGCTCATAGCGATGACTTGAGCAAACTTTGCAATGAGCAGTTTGGTCATCTAAACTATCGCTCATTGCAGCAACTATGTAATCAACAGATGGTGACTGGTCTTCCTCTTGTTTCATGCAAAGATGGTGTTTGTGCCGGTTGTGTTCTCGACAAACATCATCGGGACAGTTTTGAAAAATGTGCCTCTTGGCACACCTCAGGTCCTTTGCAGCTTGTTCACAGTGATTTGTGTGGTCCAATTTCTTCTCCTTCTTTTTTTGGGTGCAAGTATTTCTTAAATTTCATTGATGAATTTTCCAGACGTACTTGGGTTTACTTCTTAAAACTTAAGAGCGAAGTTTTTGACAATTTTTTGGCCTACAAGGCCCTTGTAGAAAAGAAATCTGGCCATCAAATTCAAAGGTTAAGAACAGATAATGGAGGCGAATATGTGAACAATAATTTAACAAATTACTGCACTACATAGGGAATCCAAATGCAACACACTGTTCCATATACACCACAACAAAATGGTGTTGCTGAGAGAAAGAACCATGCATTAAAAGAAATGGCTAATTGTCTGATCCAATCTAAGGGATTAAGTCTAAAGTATTGGGTGGAAGCCATCAACCGTGCAAATTACATAGTAAATCGCACTCCCACAAAGGCTCTTAAAAATATAACACCAAAAGAAGCTTGGACTAAAATTAAACCAGATTTAAATCACTTCCATGTATTTGGAAGTATAGCATGGGCTCACATTCCTGATGAGAAAAGGAAAGCATTGTAGCCTAAAAGTGAGAAGTGTATATATGTTGGTTATTTTAAAGATTTCAAAGGTTACAGACTTCTTCAATCACATTGTAATGAAATTATTATTATAAGAGATGTTAAATTTGATGAAAATCTCTTGGCCTGCGAGCCTAATTCGACATTTGTGCCTTCTTTGGCCTGCAAGCCTAATTTGGCGGTTGTGCCTTCTTCGGCCTGCGAGACATATTCAGTGTTTGTGCCTTCTTTTGATCTGGTTTCTTCTTTAGAGGATGACAGTGAGGATGAAAATCCACCTCCGCCTGCTCACCCTCCTCCAGATGAGTCCTTTGAACTTGAACCAACACCAACTCCACCACTTCCTAGATGGGTCTGTTCAACACGAGAAGAAGCTAGTGATATTATCGGTGATCCTTCATATCAGCATTGGACACGTTCACAGTTCCAGTGAGCCTCTTCTCTTTTGGCTCAAGTTTCAGAAACTCATGATCCAAAGACATTTGCAGAAGCTTCAGGTCATCTAGATTGGGATACAACAATGAATGAAGAGTATTGTTCTTTAATGGAAAACAATACTTGGGATCTTGTACCTCTTCCAAAAGGAAGAAAACTTGTCAAATGTAAATGGGTCTACAGAACTAAGTATGCATTAGATGGAAGTGTTGAGAGACACAAGGCTTGTTTAGTTTCCAAAGTATTTTCCCAAGTTGAAGGAATTGACTATCATGAAACCTTTGCCTCTATAGCCAAAATGAATTCCATCCGCCTTGTTCTTTCCCTTGCTACCTCACATAAATGGGAGGTCCAT
>ML780465.1:272569-290243 GCA_009831015.1 Picea engelmannii
TATGTTAGGAGTTCAGGAAGTTGTCATTAAGGGGGGATAGGATCTAATGCCTCCTTCCTTCTCCTATTGTGTCACTATTGTAAATCCTTCAATCCTATCCCAAGTTGTTCTTAAGGGGGGATGTTAGGATATTTAGACACTTATGAGTTAGTTAATATCTACTTGGTCTAATATGTCATTAGGTAAACGTGTGTTTCTTTAGTATGCATTTGTAGTTAGGAAATCCGATGGTCATGATATGTTCTCGACATAGAGTGATCTGACTATTCATTCTCTCCTCGATCTTAATGGCCATTGATCCATGGATTAACACCCGATTGGTCCATGATCTCTATTTAAAGAGCATGGACGGTCATTTGTCGATGATTGATTGTGAGAAACTCTCATATAAAATCTCTCTATAATATTTTTCTTTGCATTAATAAACTGCTCCAAGTGGTCATCCTGGCTGGGGTCATGGATGTTTCCCCGTAGGGGTTTTACCACGTGAAAACATCGGTGTGTTGATCTTTGATATGGTTATGTGAATGGTTATTGAAGGTATTCGTCCTCTGTTGGAATACCTGTGTTTTCGAACACAATTGATATGTCATGATGAAATGTTCTTCGTAAAAATATCGGACTATTATTTTTTGACTGAATTCCAAAATAGAGGGAGTGAGCATGACCACACACTATTGTGGATAGAGGGTGCACCAGTCTATGGAAATGACAACAACTCACAGATTGAGCAGTTTCTAGAAAAATACATAACATTCAACACAGACCGTTTGGATCCATAACTTCTCAAAGTTCATAGACATTATCATACAAGAAGCTGTAAAAAAAATAAAAATTGCATTGCAGATACAACTTCCCTGTGCCGCCAATGAGAACAACATGAATCATAGAGCCAATTAGTTTAAAGGATAATGTTCTCATTGAGAAATCTAAATCTTTGTTTTCATTTCTAGAACAACGAGACTTTGATGACTTAATGAGCTTCGAAGACTTCTTGGCAAAGCTAAATCTAACAGAATATGAGTACATCCAAGCCATACAATATACACTTAACAACCAATAGTTTTCCTTAAATGAAAACTTTCACATATTTGGAACAACAGTTTCTCCAAGGACATGCTATTTATGTGGATATGAAAATACATATTCACGGTATGTCTTCAATGCATATGCCACAACATTGTATTGTACCTCGTACATGACAAAGGTTGACAAATCTATGACAAGTGCATTTGGAAGAATACGCAAAGAACATGAAAAAAGTCATATTGATGCTATGAAAATGATACATACACTTGGAAATACATTAATTAATCTTCAACGAATGTCTCCTCAACAAGCAGTCCACATTGCACTTTCCCTACCCCTAAACTGTAGTTCAGGGAAATGTGTCTTCATAAACACATCTCCACTTGAGAAACACACATTTGTGCTTAAACCACCGTCTTTGCTAGAACAAGATCCTAATAATTCAAAGGACGTGCTATGTTTCTCTATTATTGATTATTACCTCCATCATCCATATCCTATTAAGCATATATGCTTAGCAGAGTTCATATCGCATTACAAAAAAATTGGTGCACCCATATCAAAAAGAAAAAACCCAAATGTAATAGGCTTTGTCAAATACAACAAACACATTGACTATGAAAAATATTGTAGATAAAAACTATTGTTGTACGTTTCATTTGATCAAAATGAAAAGACATTAAAACATAACTTCCCTACATGGGAAGTTGCATATATTTCTTATGAGACTACAGTACAAACCAATGAATCTAGATTTACATACAATGTTAATCCAACATGGGGTGATTTAGAAAGTGCAGTTCATGAACTAGAAAACTTTGACAATGTTGATGAGACACTGACAAACCATAAAACAACTAGAACTCTCAGTGAGTCCTATGACTTGCAAGAAAATTTTCCTTTTCCTCAAGCAACCGACATTGAAAAACGTATCAATATTGGATTTCAAGTCACAAAACATCCTTTCTTTATTGAAAATAGCGAATACTACAGAGTCAAACAGTTGTTGAATCGAGAACCATAAGAAATTATAAAGGACATTACAATTAAAAAACGGTTAAACATGCACATTGTTGTGCACTTGTTCCTTACATGCGGGGAAGGAATAGGTAAAACATTCACAACGAAAGTACTATTCCAAATTCTTATACGAATCTATGATTCAAACATTTCGTTTGACCATATGAAACCAAAGGGGCTAATAGTTGCATACACAGGAAAATTTGCATATAATGCAGGTGGAACAACACTCCACTCTGAATTTTTAATGCCTTTTAACAAGTCACATTTTCTTCCACTCAGCAAGGAAATGTTAGATACCTTGTCTAAGCTTTATGATGAACTACAACTTGTCTTCATAGATGAGGCATCTTTGATTGGAAGTTGCTTCTTGTATTCCATTGACAACCGACTGAGAAACATAAAAAATGTGCACACCAAATACTTTGGGAACATTGACATGATATTCTATGGGGATATTTACCAGGTGCAACCCATCCAAGATTCTTTGATATTTGAACAACCTACGATCAATATGAAAACAATGATGCATGAATTTTGGAAAGACAATATAAATTCTTTGAATTACATACTACAACATGCCAGAAAGATGAAACATTTATTGCAATTCTGAATAGAATGCGGACAAAAAACCAAACATATGATGACTTAACATATATCAATTCAAGGTGCATGTGAATTGCACCAACAAACCCAACCTTCCCTTACCCGTTCTACAAGAATAGGGATGTTGCAATGCATAACAGGTACATGCTATCGCTCATGCCTGGTGATGATATAATCATAAATTCAATTGACCTCGAAGAAGACAACCATGGCAATGTACCATGTCATCAACATACAACCACTTTTCCTTTGCAACTTGTCCTGAAATTAGACATGCTAGTTGAAATATATGCCTGCAACTATGATTCACAGGATGGCTTGGTGAATGGTGCAAATGGAATACTCAAATCTTATACAAAAACAAAAAAAGTTGATGTCCTCTGGATTAAGTTCCATGAGCCGCATATTGGCCACCGACAAGAAAATAGGTTGGATTATCTATATAATTCAAACACTACGCATGCTTGGACACCTATCTTACGAATATCAAAACCAGTATTGACATCGGCAAAGACAGGTCAATTGAATATTCAATTTTTTTTTCCAATTAAACTTGCATGTGCACGTATAGTCCATAGATCACAAGTGATAACACTTGATAGTGTTGCATTTGACCCTGCTAGAATTTAAATACATGGACTTGTATACACAATACTGTCCCGTGTCAGAAGTATAGACTCCTTATATTTGCTAAACACTCTTACAAAAGATAACTTCAAAGTCAAACATACAGTTTATATTGAGATGCAACGCCTTAGGACTAGTGCACAATGTCATATACAATATGATTACCAATCCATACAGACAAACTCATTTGTATCAATTCTCTCACTTAACATGCATAGCCTACATGTGCATATGGATGATCTACTCAATGCCTATGACATAATGCCATCTGATATTTTGTGCTTGTAGAAAACATACATGACATTATACATGCAAAACAAGCAATTTCCAAATCACAACTGTGTATCAAGTTACATTACACATGGGGTGATGATATTAGTGAAAAAACATGTAACAAGTTTGGAGCATATGCATTTCAAAGAAAACAATGTTGAGATGGTGCTGGCAAAAGTAATTTTCCATGAAATAGAAATTACAATACTGAATCTCTATGCTGCTCCACATGCAACATTCTCCAACATACTAAATGTTCTTTCAAATGCATTAGAGAATTTACATATGAACAAAACCATTATCATTGTAGGAGACTTCAATATTAACATGCTACAAAATAATGTCAGAACAAAAAAATTGGAAACCTACATGTACAGTTACAATCTCCACTTTCTTTTGGATAAGATAAACCATGTACAAAACACACTTATTGACCATGTATGGTCAAATGTGCCCATTTCACAATACAACCTATTTATCTTATACACATACTGGTATGATCATGATACAATTAGATTGAATTAGTATTGTACTTGAATTATGAAATATACATCAAGCATATTACAAAATCATATTTCTATGTCTCAAAGAATATATGGATACCTTGTTGCACAAAACCAAATTATTCTGCTAGAATCATCCAAATTCTTAGTTTTTCCTGGTTTGTAATTGATTTTGGACATAATTTTTTTTTTATATAGACATAGACATGGATCAAGAATAAAAAAATGGTACATGCTTTTAACACTATTTGTTACTCTATTCCTTTGATTCTAGTTTATTTACTATATGTACATATTCCTTTTTTTTTCCTTACATACCAACTTACGTTCATGTTCATTGTGTTTTGTACTTTCCTTCATTGAAACAAACAACAAAACTGGACAAGGAAAATAAATCTTAACCATAAATGTAGAAGAAGACATACAAAGGTGCATACTTCTACCTGTATTCCATATCCAATTGTTTTTCATTTACTCTGTCTATATTTATTCTACTGATTTGTAGCTCTTTTGTTTTTTTTTCTTAGATACTGCATATATTCCTATATATTAACTTATCTTCTTGTCAATTGTATTTTCTATGCTACTACCTTGAAATAAATAAAATTTTATTCCATCTTTTTTCATGTGTTCCTACGTAGCAACTTGCCTTCATGTCCATTGTATTCTATGCATTGTTACATTGAAAAAAGAACAGACTAATTGAACACGAGGATGAATCCTTATGTGCGACAACTGAGAAAGCTGGAGTACAATATTCCAAAAGGTATGCCATTAGTGGTACCAAAGAAAATACAATGCATATCCCTAATGCACATCCATATCAATTATGAACAATATACAATGTGTATGCATACTTGTTTGTTGTGATGTTCGATGTACACATGTTTGTATCAAAAAAAAATTGACAAGTGACATGGGCTTGAGCAGTGAATCATCACAAACACCAGCATACCGACAAGGCCGAAGCTAAAGATTCATAGATTACGCTCTTTCTATGTTTAGGAAACAAATATCCTTAGTTATTTATTCTACTATGGCATGGTAAATATGTTTATGTCGTTTAAAACACATGTTTTTTAGTTCACAAGAACTATCGACAAATAGAAGTGAAACATCCAACATAGTGCAAGGTCCAGAGACTAAGAGGTATGGTTACAAAATTCTAATCTGCATACTTTATACAAATTGTACATATATTAAAGCTTGTCATATTTGAGAATATGCTTGCATATAAGAATGTCAAGTCATATATTGTGTCTATTGCTTATGGGTTTGAGCAAATTTTGCTAGTCGAAAACACCCTTCAAATTGGAACATGGTTTACATTTGGGCCACCAAAAATACTATTTAAATAAAATAATATGAATAATGTTGAAATGGATATAAACAACATCTCTTTAAACTTGAACCTGAGTTTTCCAAGCTCCAATTATATTTCATAGCTGAGAATGTTTTTCCCATAGTTAATGTGTTTCTATCACTTGATAATTACCAGACTAAGTGTTGTTGTGTGAGGGATAAAGTTCTTTTCTCCCTTTCTTTTTCCTCTTCTATACTTACCCGTTTTTCCCTTTTCTTCTTCCCCTCTATTATCCGTTTCTGGTTCTATAATTAGTCACATTTCTATGATCGTGGTTTCCCGAGGTGGTGGAATGAAAAATCCTCATCTCCATCTATATATTCACATCACGAGTCAAACCGACCACCGTTCATTTCCATACTTAGCCAATTTTATGGTCATGGGTTCCCAGGTTGGCGCTATTGAACTCTCATGCCCCGTGTTCGGGGTATACATCTTGCACCCAAAAATTTGGTGATCTACAATTTGACCCCAAAATCCTCGAACTCGCAAGCCTCACTCTACCTATGCTGACTCCATCTAACCACCTCGCCTTTCCATACTTAGTTGATTCTTCAAAGTTTCGTGAGTTCACGGACTCCTGGGTTCACAAAAGTTTCAAAGCATTTTTCACTCCCCTCCATCCCCGCCACCTTCGCCCCTTCCTACTGCACATTAATTATGCTTTTACTAGTGACAACTCACCACATAGGTTCGAAAATATTGGCATTAATAAGCAAAAATCTCCTATTAAAATGTATTAAAGGGAGAATATTATGGGATCTAATGATTTTTTTGTGTCGATCTTGAATTGGAAAAAAATTGTTGGTTATTTTAGTTTTTTTAAGGCATTGTCATAGTAAGAATGCAATATTGTGTTAGCTCAGTGTCATCTACAAAGGTGTTGATTGCAGGGAGTTCTTAAAGAATCATGATAATGGATTGGACCTCTTACCAGAGTTCTTAGAGGACCCAACGACCATCCCCGAGGACATGACCAGATTATAGGTTAGTGCATTCAAAAACCCTTTCCGGGAATTTTTATGGATTTTCACGAGGATAACTGGACAAGAAAGTACAACCAACATCTCTCAGATGATTTTGTATATTTTATATTTTACGGTGAAGGAACAAGGCATATTCAATTGGGGCAAGTTGATTTCCATTGAAATATCTTCCCAATTATTGCAATACAAAAGGCATAATAACTTCTTAATGTCATCTTATTTAATTTTTGCGATAGCACATTGCTTTCCATTCCCTAGATTATCTCTGTATAAGAAGAAAAACTATGAATTTGACCTAGTAACATTCTGGTACTAGACATTATGGAGACACAAGGCCTCCCAACATTTTTATGAAGTCTTTAATGATTTTGTCTCAGTTTTTAAAGGGTTGATATTTGGAAAGGATTTTCCTCGAATGTCTGACCAGGTGAGAAAGTTCCTGGATAGGAAGGGAACACTAGAACAAATGGAGAACTATAATGTTATAAGGATTTTTGGATCCAAAGAAAATCCTTCCTTCCTTCCATGTCACATATCTTATACAATGTTTCTTGCTAAGATAGCAAGGCAGTACACCTACTGGTTGCATTTTTTCCATGAAAAGAGAAAAATACAATTCATGCCTCTGCCTTGGAAAGTCATGGATTTCATACTCATGAATATGAACAAGATTGACAGTTTTGCGGGCCACTTCCACAGCCTCAATTTGAAATGTGATGAAAAAGTAAAAGGGTTCAACCCTAATGGTATTTTTGTAGAACACTTGTTGGTTGTCGGTTTCAGCGGTTCTGTCATTAACACTATCTTGAATGAAGATGAAGATAACACCTGAGGTAGTCTTGCTCATGACACTGATGACCTGGAGACAATACTCAACACCAATGAGATGTACAAGCATAAATGAAAAGGTCTGGGTGAGAAAAGTGCCCAATCCTCGACTACCACACCCAAGACTACAACATCTCGAAGCAACACTCCAATGAACTACCCAAGTAAGAAAGTCACAAACAATTATTTAGGTGGAGCAGGAGATAAGAACCCTCCCTCCGACAAAATTGAAAGTTCTCATAAACTTCCCACGAGCAAAAAACCAAAACAAATTCTGCAAGAAGAGGAGGGATTGAGGGGAGAAATTGATATCCACAATATCTCCCTCAAAGATATGGAACTAGAAATTGACATTGACAAAATGTTCCCCGATGATGACCAACTAGAGAGCACTTCTCCCCATAAACCTAAGATGGAAATAATTGGGACCGATACCTTCGATGAAGAATATTCTTTTGCATTCCAAAGCGTTGTTTTTGACAATGAATCCAAAATATTGGTTATTGAAAAGAGAGATGTAAACAATAATAAAGGGGAATCTCATTTAGAGATTAACCTATAGAACATGCACCCTTCCAAAATCTCTCAGATACACCAAGCAACTGGAGATGCTCTAGACAACTCTATTAACGACCTTGAAGCAGAGAACGTCAGGTTAAAGGAGAAAATCAAAGAATTGGAGGGAGCTCTAATGCCCCTTCCACTATTGGCTACTCCTTTAGCAATGATTAGGCCCACCACACCTACGACAAAGTTAAAAGGATCAACAATCCTTCTCACATCAGCCTGAGGCTATATGGAAAAGAATATAAAGAGAGGAATGGAATTAATAATAGAAACTTGGGAGATGTCAAAGAGTATGGTCTCTTTTGGAACAAGAGCACATGTTTTTCATGAGTATTTGCAAGTAGATTAAAAAAATGAGCAAGGTTTCTACCTCGATGCAATTGTACCATTTGGTGTTAAAGTTACTAGTATGACAGAATTGAGAAGAAGAAAGGAGGATCTCCCTTCCCCGGATTGAATAAACCAACTAAACACGTGTTGGAAATAAAAGGTAAAAAACCTAAATGGTATCGTTCAAGCATGTAGCCAGGCCATATCTAGAAGAGACAAACTATTCAAGAAACTAACTAAGATAGATCTAGCTGGCAGCACCAATGAAGTCCAAGACCCAAAATTGATATTCAAATCGTTGTTTTTAACCAAGCAAGCATTTGATGGTCAAGTTGAGATCTATAAAAGATTGTCATTTGAAAATTTCTATGGCATTCTTGAACATGGTGAAGATGATGTGAAAAACTGGCTAGTTGATTATTTGATTAAAAACCAAGATATTGAAGAAGCATTGCATAACCTCTCTATTGATCTAATGGACTTGGAAAGTGAATTACTCAATATAAAATATGGCATGAAATCAATGTGGCACCCATGAGGAGCTATATCGAGGAATGGTTCAAAAAATTTGTCAACAAGATTACCAATGAAGGGAAAAGGACACTTGAGATAGTTCCCATAACTGCCGAGGAAAGCCATAAAAGGACATCAGTGAGAAAATGACAAGGCATGGGATACCATCATAGTAAGTTCATATTGATCACATTCTTCTATCTTTGTCAATGTCTTCATCCAGTTACTCTACCTCTTTAAACATAATGGTTTAACCAAGGACTGACAATTTTCTCTTTCTTCTTGCCAGGTCTTGTTGTCTTCCATCGTCGAATTTATTCTTTCTACAATCTTGATTCTTGTACATATTTTCTTTATGGTCCGCGGGAGCCCCAATCCTAGTCATTATGGCAAACACATTTAATATTTAGATAATATGTACTGAACTATATAGTTTTTTACAAATTCTAAGAGATCTATTTTGGGAAATAATCTCAACTATATTTTGTAACCCAATTTATATGAATATAAAGTATTTGAGGTTTTTGTATGGTATTTTTCAATGTTTAATATTTTTTTTTTGAATTTTGTATTTTTTTTAAAATTAACTCATTTTCCTGCACAACTATTGATAGATGAATTCAACCTCTTTCTACAAGAATTTAAGACACTCTTTGATCCATAGTTAAAAATGCACGATAAGCTCTTTTTTTTCCCTGCCTAGTACTTCCATTTAAATAAAAGATACTTTATTGCGGCTTCTGCAACTTTCGCTCCTTACATTTTACATGGAAGAATAATTTGTGATAGGACATAGTTTTGTGGCCACTGCCCCTCTAACAAAGACAACAAATCAATGGACATATACAACATGGAAACTCAGGTGTTGATGTCATGTTCCTATTTAATATTGTGCATATATTACAGTGTGTTATATTTGAGAATATGCTTGCATATAAAAAATGTTAAGTCATATATTTTTTTGTCTATTGCTTATGGGTTTGAGAAAAATTTGCGAGTCGAAAACAACCTTCAAATTGGAACATGTTTTACATTTGGACCACAAAAAATCTATTAAGATAAATTAATATGAATACTATTGAAATAAATATAAACAAATTCTCTTTAAACTTGAACTTGACTTTCTCGAGCTCCAAGTATATTACATAGATGACACTAAATTTTCTTTTCTCCCTTTCTTTTCCCTCCTCTATACTTACCTGTTTTTCCCTTCTCTTCTTCCCCTCTATTATCCCTTTCTGGTTCTATACTTAGTCTCATTTCTATGCTGTCGGGTTTTCGGGTTGGCGGACTGACAGATCCTCATCTCCATCTATATCGTCACATCATGAGCCAGACCGACCGCCATCCCTTTCAATAGTTAGCCAATTATCTGATTGCGGGGTCCCGGGTTAGCGTTATCAAACTCTTATGACCCGTGTTCTGTGATATACATATTGCACCCAAAAATTCCGTGATCTACAATTCTACCCCAAACTCCTCAAATCCGCAAGCTTCACTATACCCGGTTTCACAAAAGTTTCAAACCATTTATCGCTCCCTTCCATCCCCGCCACATTCACACCCTTTCAAATGAACATTCATTATGCTTTTACTAGTGACAAATCACCACACAGGTTCGAAACAAATTGACATTACTAAATGAACAATAGATGTTGTTGTGTGAGATACTTACCCATTTTCCCCTTTTCTTCTTCCCCTCTATTATCCCTTTCTGGTTCTATTCTTTGTCGCATTTATATGATCAAGGGTTTTCAGGTTGGCAGATTGACAAATTCTCATCTCCATCTATATCCTCACATCACGAGTCCGACCGACCACTGTTCCTTTCCATACTTAGCCAATTTAATGGCTGCAGTTTCCAAGGTTCGCACTATAGAAATCTCATGCCCCTTGTTTTGTGATATACATCTTGCACCCAAAACTTATGTGATCTACAATTCCACCCCAGACTCCTTGAACTCGCAAGATTCACTCTACCCAGGTTCATAAAAGTTTCAAAGTATCTATCACTCCCTTTCATCCCCACCACCTTCACTCCCTTTCCAATGCACATTAATTATTCTTTTACTAGTGACAACTCAACACACAGGTTCAAAAATATTGGAATTAATAAGAAAAAATCGCATTAAACCACCATTTACGAGATTCCGATCGACTGTCGTTCATTTCCATACTTAGCCAATTTTATTCCCACGGGTTCTCAGGTTGGCACTATCAAACTCTCATTCCCTGTGTTTTGTGATATACATCTTGCACCCAAAACTTCTATGATCTACAATTCCACCTCGAACTCCTCGAACTCGCAAGCTTCACTCTACCCGAGTTCACAAAAGTTTCAAATCATTTATCTCTCCCTTCCATCCCCGCCACCTTCACGCTCTTCCCAATGCACATTGATTATGATTTTACTAGAGACAACTTAACACACATGTTCGAAAAGATTGGCATTAATAAGAAAAAACCTCGAGGACATCTCCCATTAATATGCATTAAACCGTGATTTACGGGAGTTCGACTGACCGTCGGTCCTTTCCATACTTTTTCAATTTTATGGCCTCAACTTCCTGGGTTGGTGCTATCAAACTCTCATTCTCCATGTTCCGTGATATACATCTTGCACCAAAAACTTCTGAGATCTACCATTCCACCCAGACTCCTCGAACTCACAAGCTTCACTCTACCCGGGTTCACAAAAAATTTCAAAGCATTTATCACTCCCTTCCATCCCCTCCACCTTCACACCCTTCCCAATGCACATTAATTATTCTTTGATTAGTGACAACTCAACACATAGGTTTGAAAAGATCGGCATTAATAAGTGAAAATGTCGAGGACATCTCCCATTAAAACACATTAAACCGCGATTTACACGAGATTATATTATCATATATCTTCTTCACATGTTACGTTTCATATTACTTTATGGGAATATTCGATTTCATATTAATTACTTTATTACTACCATGTATTTGTGGGTATGAGATTATATTATCAGATATCTTCTTCACATGTTACGTTTCATATTACTTTATGGGAAGATTCCATTTCATATTAATTACTTTATTCCTGCCATGTATTTCAATAATTGTAAATTAAGATATAAGTTATATCTTAAATTAATATTCAATGAAATTTCAACATAGGTTTTAATATTTAAATTTTTTTGATCATTTCATTTCTAAAAAACAATTGAACATAACTTTATATATATATATATATATATATATATATATATATATATATATATATATATATATATATATATATTTTNTATATATATTAATTCTCATTTAATTTTACATATTTCAACTTTCATTTGCTTATTCTTAAAGATCTATTCTAATTTCCCTTTACTTACCATATTGTTAATTTTTATTTTTTTTAACAATATTCTTCGTCTCTCCCCATCTTCCAATAATCATAATCATCAATAATTATAAGGTGCCAACTATCATCTCCATTTCCAAATCTACTTGGTAGGGACTAAGCTACCATGCAACACTTGCTCCAAAATGATTTTTTCTTCCTCGTCATGTTCTGGAAACATAGTTTGAACTGGGATCTTGTCACCTATAACCTTCTTTAAACATGAAACATGGAAAACTGGGTGTACTCGCGAAGATGCACGCAACTGCAATTTGTATGCCATAGTACCAATCTTTTGAAACACCTTATAAGGGCCATAGTACTTCGATGATAATTTATTATCCTTCTTAGCTTGCTTGAGGGACATCTATTTGTATGGTTGTAGTATTAAAAATACATAATCCCCTACTTCAAAATTTCTTTCACTATGTTGGTGATCTGCTTGTTGTTTCATGCGATTCTGTGTCATGGTCAGGTTGTCATTTAAGAGTTGGAGAACTTTTTGTTGATGCTCGATGTGATCTTCCACTGCTTGAACCTTATATTTTTATTTTAGAGAATAAGTCATGGACAATGGGTGATATCCATAAAGCACCATAAATGGTGTCATTTTTGTTGCAGTATGAAAGGAAGTGTTATACCACCATTCCACCAAGAGTAACCACTTGAACCATTGTGTTTGTTTATTAGAGACAAAGCAACAAAGGGAGCCTTCCAAACATTTTTTCAATATCTCAGTTTGTCTATCATATTGAGGACAATAAGATGAGCTATGAGCCAATTGAGTACCCAAGCAAGAAAATAATTATGTCCAAAAATGTCTAGTGAAGATGGGATCTTTGTCACTTAAATAATCTTTGGGCTTCCATGTATATTTTGAATTGTCTCCATGAATGCAATAGCAACTGTACTGGATTTGAAAGGATGAGAGAGTGCACAAAAGAGTGTACTTGGTAAATCTATCAAAAATCACCATGATGACACTCTTTCCTTTAGACTTTGGTAACCCTGTGATGAAATCCATGGAAACCTCCTCCCAATGCTAACTTGGAATGGCTAATGGTTGTAAAAGACATGGAGTCTTAATTGTTTCCACCTTATTTTGTTGGAAAACCAAACATTCAGCCACAAACCTTTGAACATCATTTTTAAGGCCATCGCAAAAAAATTCCCTCTTAACCCTGTGATAGGTTTTTAAATATCCTGAGTTCCCTCCTACCAGAGAGGTGTGCAATTCCAAAAGTACCCTTTGTTTGAGTTGGGAGTTCTTACATAAATATAAGTGATCTTTGTACCATAGTGAATCAATTTTCCATGTAAATGTATCGGATGCACTGGAATCTTGCTACAACCTTTGAATGAGGGTCCATGCTTCTTCGTCATTCTTCCATTCATCCCTTTCTTTTGTTATCCAATCAAGTTGGATGATAGAGATAGAACAAAGAAATGCATCGACATCTTCATCCTTTCTTGAGAGTGCATCTGCCACAACATTTTGCTTCCCTTTTTGGTAGATGATTTCAAAATCATAACCCAACATCTTGGTCACCCATTTTTGTTTCTCTTCTGAAGATATTATTTGTTCCAATAAGTATTTAAGACTGTCATGATTTGTTTTGATCTTGAAGTGTCTTCCTATTAGGTAAGGGTGCCATTGCTTTAATGCATGTAGTATTTCCATCATTTCCTTCTCATAAATGGGTTTGTGTAAGTCCTTTCCCCTGAGTGGACGACTTTCAAAAGAAATGGGCCTTCCTTATTGCATTAGAACAACACCAATGCAATTTCCCAAGGCATCACATTCCACAATGAAGGTTTTTGTGAAGTCTGGTGTGGTCAAGACATGAGCTTTTCACATTTCCTCTTTAAGTTTTTCAAAATCTTGAGTTTTCCAGGGGGTCCATGAAAATGCATCCTTCTTAGTTAATGCAGTTAAATGTGTTGTTATTCTTCCACAGTTTTGAACAAACTTGCAGTAGTAACCTGTCAAACCCAAAAATCCTATAAGATTCTTCAATGTTTTGGAAATCAGCCATTCCATCATGGATTTAATCTTGTTAGGGTCTACCTTGACACCTTCATGAGATACAATATGACCCAAATACTCTACCTCTTTCACCCCAAAGAAACATTTGGATGATTTGGCATATAGTTTTTGCTCCTTTATTAGTTGTAGGACCTTGTCTACATGTCAAACACGATCTTCCCAAGACTTGTTCTATATTAGTATATCATCAAAAAATACTAACACAAATTTTGCAAGGAAGGGCTTGAAAATGGAATTGATCAACCCTTTGAATGTGGAAGGTGCATTCGTAATTCCAAAAGGCATCACTAAAAATTCATTATGGCCTTCATGAGTTTTGAATGTGGTTTTTGGGATATCTTCTTCCTTCATTCTAATCTAATGATATCCTGAACGAAGATCCAACTTTTTGAAGTAGATTTCTCCATGTAGTTCATATAACAATTCATCAATGAAGGGAATGGGAAACTTATCTTTAATGGTGATCTTGTTGATCTCTCTATAATCTTGACACATACACCATGAGCCCTCTTTTTGAGTACCATTACCACTGATGCAAAGTAAGAACTTTGGCTATGTCTAATAATTCCAGCCTCTAACATTTCTTCAACCAGATGCTCAATTTCACTCTTTTGGGCATAAGGGTATATGTAAGGCCTGATGTTAGGAGGAACACTTCCATGAATTAAGTGAATATAAATATCATGATTGTGAGTGGGTGGAAGACCTCTAGGAATATCTTCAAATACTTTGGAATGATTATCAATTATCCCTTGGATATCTAGGGGAATAGATGGCTTAGATGTTTGAACATCTAGTGAGCATAGTTGTACAATTACACCCTGATGCCTATTTTTCAATTATTTTGTCATGCCATTAGAGATTAACACCTTATTGGGTTTCCCTATGATACCCCTTAACTCAAATTCCTTTCCTTCCAATGAAAATATCATGCAAATTTCTTGAAAATTAAAAACCACTTGTAACATCCCCAACTAGCCACAGACTGAAGTGTGCTACCTTCAAGCCCACCCTTGGAATTATCAATGTTACCGGTACCTTCTTTATTTAATAAGGACGCATAAGATAAAAAGTTTAACGACATGCACATCAATATCCAACAAGTATGCATAATCTAAGATTTAGTTAAACACTAATTAAAATACACAACGAAATACATTCATACACGGATAATAATAGCACAATAGAGAGCACTTATCTTTATAAAAAGGCAACACCAACTAGCTGAAGACCAAGGACGTTCCACCCAACTATAGACACTACTGCTCCAAATCTCAACATTAGTGTCACCCCTGATCCAGGGCTATGAATCCACAAGGACAGTTCCAGAGTGTTACTTGGGTTCCCAAACCAGTCAGATATCAATCTCTCACAGGTTTCCCAACACCCACAACAATCCAAGTACCCAACTCTCTTCTACCTAGCCTACACCATCCAAGAGAATGGAACTCCACCCTTCTCTGCCACGCAGTCCCTCAGGCAGTCCTTCTCCTTCTAGGGCTCCATCATAGTTGGTCCAAAATCTCAATACTAGAACTCTCAGGACTAGAAGTTGTGAGAAAAATAACACACAAGCCAATGCATCTCATACATGAAAGACTCAAGTCATGGTTGGATTTCACCAGCGACCACTACATCCAACTATCCCATGGCTAATATTCAATAGTTCATTTCCCTTTACCAAGACAAGATGCAGGTGAGGATGGATTAATGAATGGGTAAGTGGGTGCATGAAAGTGTGTGAGGGAAAGAATGGTACAAATGCAAAAGTGAAGGAGAGAATGAGCCAACGACCAACCCCACAATCAAACTAGGGATGGGTTTAAGTATTTTTCATGGGGAATCAAGAACCTCCTGGACTTCCCCAAGAATATCACGTATTCGATCCCCTCCCTTAGACAAAAAGGGTAATTAAAATAGGGAATAAACATTTAGCCCCTCAAGGCCCCTCTCTTGTGGAATCATATCCCCCTATAACTCTAGTTCTTGTCCATCTAGCAACCATCGATGTAGTTATTAATAATAATGATAAAAAACATTGCATGTCTTGGGCATATTGTCCCCTTTAATAATTGTTTGGGCACTCAGGCCTCTCATCATTGTAACAATACATTATTTAAAATGGGTGGTCCGAAACCTTAGGTGTTACATCCCCTCCCCCTTATCTTGGCATTGTCCCCAGTGCATATACAAAATAGAGATAAAAATCTCAAATTTATTCAAAAAGTTGTGGGTACTCTGCCCGCATGGCATATTCATGCTCCTCGGTAGCATCTTTAGGACAGTAGCAGGTCCACTGAACTATTACCATCTCTATAACTTGATTCCAGAGAATTTTGACGTTTCTGTCCAATACCCACACTGGCTGAACCTGAAAGTCTCCCTCTATCTCTACCTGAATCAAATGGCAATAAATAACATGGTTAGGATCATGTACATATTTATTTAGTAAAGATACATGAAATACATTATGCACATTCATGGAAGAAGGCAATGCAAGCATGTATGCAACTGGCCGTATTTTTTCCAATATTTCAAATGGACCATAGAATCTGGCTTCCAGCTTTGTACAACTACTCAATTTCAAAGAGCTTTTCTTGGGTTTCACTTTCAAAATTACATGCTCCCCTACTTTAAATTCTCTAGCTATCTTGTTCTTTTCTACATAAAATTTTTGTCTATCCTGAGCTGCCTTAAAATTCTATTTGATCTTAACCACCTGGTCTTCCATATCCTTGAGAAATTTCGACCCAAGTACCACTCTATCTGTTGGGTTGTCCCATCTTATTGGATTATTTCATTTCCTACCATACAAGGCTTCAAATGGGATCATTCTCAATGAAGCTTGATACCCATTATTATATGCAAACTCAACCAAGTGTAAGTAATCTTCCCACTTATATGGCTTATCCATCACATACGTTCTCAGCATGTCTTCAATTATTTGACTGACCCTCTCTGTTTTCCCATCTGTTTGGGGATGATATGTTGTGCTAAAGTTTAGATTTGTGCCAAATCCTTTAAACAATACCCTCCAGAAATTGGAGGTAAACTTTGTATCTCTATCCGAGACGATTGTCCAAGGTATCCCGTGCAACCTAACAATTTTCTTCATGAAAAATTCTGCAATATTAACCGTTGTATGTGTTGTCTTCAAAGGCACAAAATGAGCAACCTTTGTTAATTTGTCAATCACCACCATGATTGAATCATGTTGCTTAATCGTTCTCGGTAATCCTATGATGAAATGCATGGTGATCACTTCCCATTTCTTCTCTGAAATTGGCAATGACTGCAGCAACCCCACTGGGTGCCTATGCTCAGCCTTCACCTTTTGACATTCCAAACATCGAGCGATGTAATTAACAACATCCTTCTTCATCCCCGACCAAAAGAAGTGGCTTCTTACTACTGTAATTGTTTTCTAGTAGCCGATATGTCCAACATAAGGAACATCATGCATTTTCTTCAGTACCAAATTCCTTAGTTCTCCAGAACTAGGAACATAGATTCTATTTTTATGCATGAGTAATCTATCTTCCTTTATCTCATACTCCTTTATTTTCTGCTATACATCTCCTTGTTGTAAGTTTTCCTTTACCTATAGGTAATG
>ML780465.1:302328-341050 GCA_009831015.1 Picea engelmannii
ACTTCTCACTTTTAGGTTGAAATGCTTTCCTTTTCTCATCAGGAATGTGAGCCCATGCTATACTGCCAAATACACAAAAGTGACTTACATCTGGTTTAATTTTAGTCTAAGTTTCTTCCGATGTTATATTTTTAAGAGCCTTTGTGGGAGTGCGATTGAATATGTAATTTGCACAGTTGATTTCTTCCACCTAATACTTTAGACTTAATCCCTTAGATTGGATCATACAATTAGCCATTTATTTTAATGTGTAGTTCCTTATTTCAACAACACCATTTTGTTGTGGTGTATATGGAACAGTGTGTTGCATTTGGATGCCCTATGTAGTGCAGTAACTTGTAAAATTATTGTTCACATATTCATCTCCATTATTTGTTCTTAACTTTTGAATTTGATGTCCATATTGCTTTTCTACAAGGGCCTTGTAGGCCAAAAACTTGTCAAAAACTCCGCTCTTAAGTTTTAAGAAGTAAACCCACATACGTATGGAAAAATAATCAATGAAATTTAAGAAATACTTGCACCCAGAAAAAGAAGGAGAAGAAAGTGGACCACACAAATCACTGTGAACAAGCTGTAAATGGCTCGAGGCATGCCAAGAGGCATGTTTGTCAAAACTATCTCGATGATGTTTTCCGAGAACACAACCGATACAAACATCATCTCTGCATGAAACAAGAGGAACGCCAGTCACCATCTATTGATTACACAGTTTCTACAATGAGCGATAGTTTAGATGACCAAACCGCTTATGCCAAAGTTTGCTCAAGTCATCGCTATGAGAAACAAAAATTGATGAAAAATATGATGACCCAAAGTTGTCAAACTTGTACAACCTAGTAATACCATCCACAATTTTGGTTGCAAGAAAATGCTTAGGATCTTTTAGATCCTTGATTACAACTTGGTGAGGTGAAAACTCTACGGTTTTACCTTCACCTGAATGATTGATTTGATATACTGATAGAAGGTTACAAGAAAGACTTGGAACAAATAATAAATCATTGAAATGATCATTATCCACATGAACTGTTCCAGATCTTACAACATTGAGAGATCTATCATCACCAACAAATATTTCCTTGGTGTTGCATTCATTTAGAGAAGAAAATATTTCTTTATCCTTAGCCATATGATAAGATGCTCTTGAATCAATAAGTCACTCATAAGAAGAAGAAGTAGAAGTTGTATTGAAGGAGAAACCAGAAGCGGAAAGTGCATGTCCATGAGAAGAATAAGAAGAAGTAGAACCAATACTGATGTTGTGCTTCTTCATTGCTGCTTCTAAAGCTGCCATCTTCTTGAAACATTTGGACTCATCATGACCATATTTATCACAAAAGTTGCAATGTCTGTCAGTCTTCTTATTTTTATATTTTTCTCCTTTGTCACCATTAGGAGTTGAAGTTGTCTGAGCCGGTTTGGTACCCTTATGTTGTTTATTGTCGTAGCGAGGATGTTGCTTCTTGGGATACTTGGGTTTATCTTTTTGTTGGGAAACTAAGGCTTTGTTGGAGGTACCTACAGTGCTGATCACTCCAAGTTGTACAAGCTTATCTTCCTCTCTAATCAAAGTAGCACAAAAGGCCTCAAGAGTGGGTTTTTGATAAGATTTCCTTAGAGCCTCTCTCATGACATAAAAGGTAGATACAAACACAGAATATGCACTACCTAGCTTAGAAAGAATAATATAGATGCAATGCTCTTCCTCTATTTCTATCTCACATTCTTCACATAAAATTCTGAGTGTTTTAAACTTAGATAAATTGTCTCCAATGCAAGAAAAATCATTTGGACTTGAGGTCAATACTTGATTTTCTAATTGTTGATCTCAAATAATATTCAGTTTACCCAACATAGATTCAATCTTTTCCCAAGCTTCATTGGGGTCATCAACTTCTTTAAGGTGAAACCTTAAATTGGGAGAGATGGACATTCTGATTAGTCCACGTGCTTTGTCATTCCTATTAGCCCATTTGAATTTATTATCATCATCAGTGGGTGATTTTTACTTTCCCAATGTAATCCAGTACATGTCTTTACTTCTTAATAAATCTTCCATATGAGATTTCCATTGGAAGTAGTTGGTCCTGGTAAGCAAGATATTTCTTGTAGACACCATATTAAATATGCAGATAATATTGATTTAAAAACTTAAATTGATGATCTAGATGGAAATATCTTGAAACGTTATGTGGTTTAAAAAAAAAATGACACTGAAAATGGACTTCGGATGTGAGAGTTATGCCCTTTTTAAACAAGGCATAAATGGTAATCAAAGGACCACGTGATAGTGTAAGTTGCTTTATGAAGTGACCCACTTTTATAAAGAGAAGTGGTGATCACTTTTACAATGAAGTTACTTTATAAAAGAAAAGTTGCATGCAAAATAAATAGCTCTAAAATAAAATATTAAAGCTACTCATAGTGATTCACTTTTATACTTGAAGTGAAATACACTTTACAATTTGAGCATGATTTTTTTCAAAAAAAGTAACAGAAGAGAGACTTGAACTCAAGACCTCTTACTTAGTAACACAACTTTTAACCAAATGGTCTAGAAAAAAATATTGTATTTTTTAGGAAGAGGATTAGGGGTGTTGTTGTTGTTGTTGTGGAAGACGACCTTGGAGAGCATGCTAAAAAAAACATCTTTTCACAGAAGAAAAAAATGTTGCTTCTCGATGACAACAAGAGTTAGATCTCGGTTAGCTTACCCAGAAGATGCACATTTTCCTATCTGTTTCTGATTTTCCAAGATCACACAAGGCACGGGAAAAAGATAATATGCATATCTGAAAGAGTAGAAACCCAGAAATAAATAACACAAAACCGAAATCAAACCAAAATACTACTCTTTAAAAATTAAAAAAATGCGTATTCAAGCTTTATACCCGCGGATCTCACCGTAATGACTGAATCTTGGGAAAACTGAAACATTTTCGGGCGAAACAAAAAGTGTTCCTGAATGAAATGAGTGCTCTGGAAGAAATTGAACAGTCCTCTCAGCCCAGAAATGTATGAAAATGACATAAAATGGATATGAGGAAACTCGGCTTCACGATCTCAATCTACAACAGGAGCGGGTCTTCAAACAGGCTCTGATACCATGTTTGACAACACAAGTGTTCCAACAGAGGAAGAACACCTTCAGTAACCACTCACATAACCAGATCAAAGATAAACACACCGATGTTTTCATGTGGTAAAACCCCTACAGAGAAACATCCATGACCATAACCAACGCGGCCACTTGGAGCAGTTTATTAATGCAAAAGAAAAAGATTACAAAGAGATTTTACAAGAGAGTTTCTCACAATCGATCATCGACAAATAACACTCCATGCTATTTAAATAGATATCATGGACTAATCAGGTGTTAAGCCACAGATCAATGGCCATTAATATCAAGGAGAGTATGAATCATCAGATCACTCTGTATCGGGAACATATCGTGACCATCGGATTTCCTAACTACAAATTCATACCAAAGAAACACACTAAGAAACACACTTTTACCTAACGACACATTAGACCAAGTAGATCTTAAATAACTCCTAAGTGTCTAAATATCCTAACAATAGGGTCCATGGCGACGATGAAAAATACCTGGAAATAAGTGAAATGGCATGAACTTGACATACTGTTGAGCTGCAGCTAAATGAGGGTGGTCACGCCAACTTTCAAACGTTCCAGTATTTTGAAAAAAAATAAAATAAACGAAAAGTTATGTTTATATATTTTTCCAATTTCGGGGGTGTGAGAAAGTGGTTTGGGGAAACCCACTTCTCGCCCTGAAATGAACCCAGTGGCGCCACGTGGTCCCGATCGAAAACCATGGTTTAGTTTTCATCTCGCACTCAAGAATTATCACCCATGCAGCTTCTCCCCTTAAAATTCCCTGCGACTGTCGATTTGGAGTGCCTATGATCTGTGATGTATCGAGTCCCATCAACTCTGTGCTTCCACCATATTTAGCTTCCTCCTGCCAGATTTATCTCCCTCTCTAATTTGTTGGGCTTCCAAACTGGTTTAGCACCTTGCCAAGTCCTGAAATATTGATTTCATACCGAAATTTTAATGGTGATAACATGGGCTTCCAAACTGGTTTAGCACCTTGCCAAGTCCTGAAATATTGATTTCATACCGAAATTTTAATGGTGATAACATGGGCTCCAACTGGGGATGTTATCCTCCCAGCGAGGTAGCAAAGAATGATAGACCAAGTGACTATCTATTGGGCATTAATTTGCTCCTACAAATGAACTCGTCAATCATCTTATTCACAAAACTCAAATAATACTCAACAAAACTTAGGGCCTTCACTTCGGGCTTCAATTTCTATTGAATTAATTCAAATTGTTTCAACTGAAGAACAAAATGGTTATATACAATGAATGGAAATGGTGATAGTTCCTTTAAATGATATAATTTTTGAGAAACCTTCCATTCACAGTTCCTCCTACGACGAGATCGCCATTATTTTCCTGTAGCAGATAGGCATTATTTCCATGGTATGCCACAATTTTGAAAGGTCCCAACAATAGATGGTCAAATTTCCCATGCTTTTCTCTGTCTTCATTTCTGGCATCCCATCTCAACACCAAATCCCCCACTTTAAAATCATCTTCCTTTGTATGCCTGTCAAAAGCCTTTCTAATCCCGTCTTGATGCAACTGAGAATTGTTGAAGGATTTATCCCTTGTTCGCCTTCGAGTGGCATCTGTTTCAGAATCTTTCTCTTGAAGTAATATCATCAATGGAAATCCTAATGTAGTAGGAAAATTTGCCTATGTGCCATACACAATATGGAAAGGTGAAGTGGAAATATACCTTTTTGTAGTGATCCTCTTAGCCCATAGTGCATCTCTCACATAGAAGTGATCCTCTTAGCCCATAGTGATCCTCTCACATAGAAAGGGGGGACCTCATCAACATCACCTTTCTAGTGATTGACATAGAAATGGGGGACCTCATCAACATCACTATTTTCTTCTACACATGGGATGAACAAGATGGCAGGATGATCATCTTGCATGTTCAGAGTATCAAAAATTTCTTCCATATTGAGCATCTTGATGATCTGATTTCTATATTTGTTGTTATTTATCAACTCATTGAATGGTACAGAGATTTTAATCTTGTCCATTTCACTTTCAAAATTAAAAGAATATGAGGTTTTCTCTACTTCTTTGATGACTGTCTCCTTTCTTGTTTCAGGTACTTTCTTTTGAGGTTCTTCCTTTTGCGTTCCTTTCTCCACAACATCTTTTGCAGCATATTTATTTTTAGGCTGACTTAAATAAGGTATATTACTTTGATCTTCTTCGGTGGGATTTCCCTTTGGAGGATTTCCTTTCGAAGGATTTCCTTTTGGAGGTTTTGCAGGCACCTTTTGGTTTCATAGATTATATTATTTTTGGAATTGCATGATGGCATTCTGCAGCGCTGTCTGGTAATATTCCCTTTCTACTGACAACCTTTCCTCGTCTTCCTACATGAATATTTCATTGGCATCCATGAACTAGTCATGTTCTTATTTAGGAAAAAACACCTTTGTTTCATTAGCATCACAACAATGCATATTGTCTTCAAAGGTTCCATCAAAATTTTCATTTACATAATTATTTTGAAAGGGAGGTCTTATCTGTTGATTACCCTGGTTCCTTTGATCTCTTTGTATGATTTTTGGAATTGCTAGTCTCCTTTGGTTTCTGAGTAGAACATCAACCTGTTCTCTTGTGTTAGGCTTATTTCCTAAAGACATCCTCTCCATCGGTTTCTCCATTGTCTTCACCATCATTTCAAACCTCTCTTCTGATGACTGTGATTGAAGGTTGTGCCTTATCTTGAACTTTTTTCATGTCCCTGTCAGAATTTGATTTGATCTTTCCTAAGGCCATTAGATTTAATTCAACTTCTATTGCATCACTCATCATATCATATAATGCGGTAGATCTTCTTTCCCTCAACAACAAAGAAAAATCACTTCGGTAGGAATTGAATTGTAAACTTTGATAAATCTTACTAAAAACTCCTTCACTGTTTCATCAGGTGACCTTCTCATGTTGTTATACTGGGTTAAAAAATGAAGGGGGTTTTTCTTGTCACCTAACTTTGCAATAAAATTGGTTTCAAAGGCCTCAAAATTTTGGATACCTACTGCTGGGAGAGCTCTAAACCACTTTTTGACTTCTCCTGCAAGACTTTGTGCAAACATCCTCATTTTTCTATATTCAAAATCTACTTCTTATAGGTATATAAAATCATTAAACCATTCTAGGTGTTTTTGGGCTGACACGTTGCCTTCAACATCATACAACTTAATCCTCTGATTATATTTCTAGGGGAAAATCATGTAACTAAGAAGGTAAAACAAGAGGGGAAAACCTAACTTCCATGGCTGTAGTAAGGAATTGAACTGGTTGTTAGTTATGGATCACAATAGGTCTAGCAGAGGGAGCTAAAATTAAATCTTGGAACCTCTTCTCATCAAATATGATTTCGTTCAGACAAGACTCAGATTTAGTTATGAACAGAGTTTTCTCAAATTTTGAATCAAAATTAAGATCTTCAATGCTTATCACTCCATCTTTGGGAAAGGATAGGTATCTGCCCAGATACAAAACTAGGCTTACTAGCTTTTCTTTTCTTTTGTGTACAATTTTCTCAGGATTAGACACATGGATTACTGCTTTTGGTTCTGAATTGCTCCTGGTATGAATTCTCTTGGGAGCTAGGATTTCTAGCTCAAACTACTTGATGCTACTGGTTTCTTTTTAATGGAGTCACCAGGGTAAATTTAGTCTCATCCAATAAGGTGTTTGATTCACTATCACCCCTAGGAATCAAATATGAAGCTTTAAGTCGCTCTTTTCCCAGGGAATATTTCAATTTCGATCCTTGACAACGGCACCAGAATGTTAGCACTCTGCAAATTTGTTCGGCTGATAAAATAAACGATAGAGGTAACCTACAAACCAACTTTATAGCTGGGTACTAATCTGCTCAACTCAGAGAGGGATCTCTCATGTCACTTGGTGTTTCTTTAGCAATCAATGGCTAGGTTTAGTTTGTTTTTTAGGGAGTTTTATAAATTTGTTGGCAAGGAAGAAGGAGGACACTCAGGGCTATGGAGTCGAATTTCTGAAAATGAATAGAAACATTGACTAGTCGGTAGAACTCTCCAAAGGATAAAGGCTAAATGAGGCGATGAATCTAAATTATATTTTGTAATTTTCATAGTTTAAGAAGAAAGGAGAAAACAAGTAACTGCATCAGATCATTAGTGAAATGAATTAGTTATGAATAAATTTACACAGTTTAAATTGATTAAGACAAGAGCATCATAATATGAATTATGGGCCTTTAACCTATCCAATTTAAACAGAAGACAATGCTAATGGAATCAGAAACACAGGAAATACATACAAAGAGATAAGACAAAACTCATATCACCACCATTAGAATCTTTTCATGGAGACTTCAAAGACTTCTGCATATGTATTTTATTCAACTCAGAAAATTACATTCAATGTTCAATACAACTAAATCGTGCCCTTGCACTTCTGCAAACCCTTAATACATTTGGAACTCCTAAAATTTATACAAGTTCAAGTTCCTTTTGATTTGAAACCAATTACAATGCTTGAAATGAAACGTTTCAGATTCTGAAACTGATTACAATAATTACAGGTGACAGTTTCGGTATTTGAGCTGATTACAATGATTAACAAGAAAAACATTTCATGATCCATCTTTAACTCCTTTGGCGCTTCAACTCCCGTCATTCACACTTGTCCTGTTTTGGTCTCCTGTCTTATTTGCCATTTTCAATAACACGTAGACATCATTTGTTGGACCCTGGAAATTTGCACTTTGTTTTACCCATCCATACTATCTCCTTCCATTGCAAGTCAAAAGGGATATCATAATCCATCATTTCTTTGATTAGGATCTCCAGGTCAATTGAAGAGGCATATGTCATGACTGGTAGTCCAATTTTCATTGTTTTGAACTGATTCAAAATATCAAAATTTGTAATCATAAGTTCAACCAGGGTTGTTCCTTTCAAGTTTTCCTCCAGGTTTTCAAATTTGGAGTGATCAATCCTGCATTGAGTGAGACAAGAGTTGTATTTTTCCTGATCATGTAATTTTCCTTTTCCATCCCAAAATGGTGGGAGGCCTTTAATAAACAATTCTTCAAACAGGTCCTTGAATTCTTTCACACCCTGCTCCATCTTTGTTACTTTGATTTCGACGGATTTCGGTAGATTATGTTTATCAATAACCCTCCTGGCCCAGATGATCAATGTAGTTCTATCTTTGACCCCAATGGTCTGAAATTCTGTAGTAGGGATGGATTTTAGCAGGTTTATGGCATTTTGAGCCCACTCTGAGGGTTTCTTTGCTAAAGTTTCATTTACCACAGTGCACCTGCTTCTGGCTATGATGACCATGTTGTCCTTATCATTTATGAAATTCAAATATACTCTGAACTTGGTAGCTTCAACAACTATGGAATCCCAGATGATATGCTTGGCTCCTTGCAACAGTCCTTTGCCTCTCAATATTATTTTAATCTTGTCTATCCTTTCCTATAAGGCTTGATTCTCTTTTTGAAATTGAGCCACTTTTTCATCATTTGCTTGCATCTCTTGCTTCAATTTTTGTATGTCTCCCTTTAACCCCTTGATTTCTCCTACCTTCAGGCTAACTTGTGACATATCCTGGACAATTCCTTCAGTGCTTCGCCCAAATTTTGTAGTAGGAGGTACAACTACAAATCTATTCAACAATTCTATCTTTCCTTGTGACCAATTCACCTTCTCCTACTCTAGTTGCAACACTTTAGCTTTCTAGTTCAATGCCTCTTGACGAAATGTTTCTTTCTCTTGTTCCAGAGAAAGCAGTTCTCTTGTTTGTGGGTACTCAGTGGCATACATTTTTAGTTTCTTTTTCAATCTCTGAATTAGTTTGTATTTTTCAGATAATGAGGTTTTCACCCCTTAGGGACCTTCATATTCCAATCTTTTGACCTGAGTCTGCCAAGCTCTGCTTGATGCATTTTCCTTCCTTAACTATTCTTCCAACTTCATCATATGGGATGACAGTTTTGAGTTGTTCAAGCTTAAACTTAATTAATCTGAATATAATATGTCACTGGTATGTCTATGAAATGTGACCTTGTCTGGAGCACTTATGTTATCATACCTTATCTTGATCTTAGACACTGTCTTCATCTACAACCACTATATTGAATGTAATCTTCTCAATATCTCTCACTGTGAAAAAACAAAATTTATGATGGGAAACCTTTTCTACCTCATGGATTAAATCTCTCATTTCACCTAGAGTAATATTTCCTTTCTTAGCATACTGTTTGGCCAAATCTTCTTTATATTGATACACTGCTTCAAATGTCTTGTCAAAAATTTATTTTCTGCTGCTAAAAGTTTTGGAGCTGCCTTCGCTTTAGATTTTTCTTTCCTTTTCAACTTCAACAGTGCTAGTGCCACTCTCCACCATATCAATATTCACCTTTTCTCTAGGTTCTTCCTCCTCCAAATTTACAATTTGTGGGGATTTTGTAATATTCATCTTCTTGGGCAAAATTTGTTGATCACTAGTTCCCATGGCCTCTGAGATGCTTCTCTTGATATAAACACTTGCCTTGGGGACTTTGAATATCAGTTTTTGTGGAGCTTGTTGTGTTTGAATTTGTTTCAAGGTTGCCTCCACTTGCTACATTTGAGTTGGTTGCAAGATTGTTTCCATATCAACACAAACTTCAAGATTTTCCATAAGGAGTTTGTTTGTTCATCAACCTTCTCTTRGATATGATYTGGTGTGGTTCATACCTTCTCCCCTATAGCTGTGAAAARCCAAAATCTTTGAGCTTTGCCTGGACCTGAGATAGGCATGATCTAGTCTTGACAATGAAGGGTCCAATGATAAAAGGGAATTTGAGGTTGGAGGCTTTGTGCAATTTAAGRAAATGCTATGTTTCCAATATGATTCTTTTCTTGATGAATTCAAGGTTAAAGACTCCGGGGGTCAGAAAAATATGCAACAGGTAAGGGGATTCATGAAAACCATAAAACCAGATCACTGTTGAATGCATGAATAGTACCCAGTCRCCCAGTTTGTTTTTTGGATTTGGMTGTAAATAGCTTCTCATGTCATCTAGAAMTCTTGGTGGGATGGTGTTGAAAATCAAACTGTAAAACYTGGACATAACTTTGTTGATGAAAATGAGMAATGTAATCCTTTTTCATTCAGTTTATATGAATGTTGCTTTAGGAAATTCTCTCTTATTGGTTTCTATGAAAATCTTCAGCAGATAGGTGTAGTATCTTAAATTCCTTAGAGTGTTGAAATGTACCAGTTGTTTATGGATATTATTAGCTATGAATTTCTCAAAGTTGATACAGACTGACAGAATAGATTCTGACATAAAATATTTCAATAGGAAACTGAGCATGACTTCGACTACATACTTGTCATTATCCAGAACTAAAATCTGACTCAAAAGGGAACATACCCACTGGACTTCAATAACCATTACACTTACAATCATGGGAAAAGACATACTCTTTGAAAAATTCTCTGGTTTGACAATTGTTTATCAGAACAGAGCTCTGACTTCTGATGGACACTCCCTGTAGACCCTAATTATCTTTTCTTCATCGAAAGGTTTAGATGTTGTGGAGAAAGAATTTGGTATGTTGAGGTCATCTCAAATTAATAGAAGCTCTACCCTACATAGGACCTTGGACCCCCATTTGTTTAAGACGACTTTCTCTTCCTGTGAATAATTCTCTGTGCACCAACCTATGAATTCGGGAAAAGGGAAAGTGACTTCGAAAACATACGGGACTACATCGGCCTGAATTGCCTCAAGGAATGGTATTTGTTTCCCCACATTATTGGACAAATTACTTCTGGACACAGATATGGGTGAAACAGTGATTTCAGTGTCGAACATGTCTGAATCTCGGTCAATTAGGGATTCTTCATTTGACCCAGGGTCTTGTTCTGTCACTGACGTTATGATATGGTCCATGATGATGATGAAAAATACTTGGAAATAAGAGAAAATGGTGTGAAATTAGTGTACTATTGAGCTGCATTTGAATGAGGGTGGTCGCTCCAACTTTCAAACGTTCCAGTATTTTGAAAAACAATAAAATAAACGACAAGTTCCCTTTATATACTTTTCTGATTTGGAGGGTGTGAGAAAGTGGTTTGGAGAAACCCGCTTCTCACCCCGAAATGCACCCAGTGGCGCCATGTGGTCCCAACAAAAAAATATGGTTTAGTTTTTGTCCCGCTCTTGGGAATTATCCCCCGCGCAAATTCCCCCCCCCCAAAAAAAAAAATGCTCTACGACCATCAATCTGGAGTGCCTGCAATCTGTGATGTATTGGGTCCCATCAACTCCACACTTTTGCCATATTTAGCTCCCTCTAATTTGTCGAGCTTCCAAACTGATTTAACACCTTGCCAAGTCCTAAAAGCTTGATTTCATACCGAAATTTTAATGGTGATAACATGTATGATTGATCTTCCACCATAGTAATATTTATCATGGGTAGTATTACATATTCCAAAATAGTAAGATTGATCTTATGGAATTTTCTTCAGCAATTGATATTTCCTCCATTTGAAATCATTACTTGAAACTCTAGTGTTGGATATATAAAAAAATTGAGATCTCTGGCTAATTTACAATGAATNAGTATTACATATTCCAAAATAGTAAGATTGATCTTATGGAATTTTCTTCAGCAATTGATATTTCCTCCATTTGAAATCATTACTTGAAACTCTAGTGTTGGATATATAAAAAAATTGAGATCTCTGGCTAATTTACAATGAATCAAAATTATGAGTACTACCAAAATCAATCAACATTATTACCTTTTTCTTTTTGATATATCCTTCGATGTTGAGGGTTTGAGGAGTGAAGATTACATCCAATGCATGGCATGATATGGTGGGAGTCATCTCTTCAGAAGAAATCTCTTCTACATCTTCATCTTGAGATGGTTCTTTTTCTTGTTCTTGTTCTTCTTCCTCTTCACAATCTATGTAGAATAATTTCTTCTCACCGCACTTATGTCCCTTATTGTACTTGTTGTTACAATTAAAGCATAAAACACTTTCTTTTCTTTCCTCCAATTTTTGAGGTGTAATACTTGTAAGTTGAGGTGATTTATAAGAAGGAACATTATTCTCTCGATAGATGTTAGGGGTGGTCCTTCTAGTATCCATAGCCATATTTTTACTTTCAACATTTCTCACCACCCTCAACGTATTCTCCAATGATTTTGGTTCCTGAAGGAAAACTTCATATTTAATGTTATCCTTTAAAGTTACTATGAATACATCAATCAAGTGCTCATCTGGAGTATATGTTACCTTTATATTCAATCTTTAGAAGTTCTTAATGTGCTCCGCAACTTAACCCTTTTGCTTGAGATTTATCAATTGGCTGAAGAAGGTATTGCTCCTTGTATCGTCATAGTGTGCTATCATTTCTTTCATGAAAATTGTCCAAGTGACAAGTGATTTGTGAGAAAAAATCCATCGATACCACAAAAAATGATTAGGTTCTAAATATAAGGATGCAATTCGTACCTTTTGTGTGTGTGGCACATCATGTAGATCAAAGAACTACTCCATCTGGAGTATCCATGTGATTGGAACCTTGCCACCAAAATTCCTCATATCAATCTTAGGAAAGTTGTTGGTCTTCAACCCAAAGATGGAGTTTCTCTAGTCTTGATTCATCTTCCTTGTGTCCTCATCATGGATTTCATGGGATACATTGTTACTTTTAGGTGGCCTCTCTATTAGCAATTTTTTCAACCCTTCCATGATCTCCACTTTTAATCCATCCATATTAATATCCATCATCGCTTCCAACTTAGCTTCAATTGAATCCATCATCTTTTGTAATTCATCTTTTGTTACTGCCTTGTTTTGTAAATCATCTATGTCCTTGCACATTTCTGCACCTTCATTAAGAGTCCAAGTAGGACTGTCTGAGGGCTTATTTGGTGTAGAAGTTCCCTTTTTTGGTGGCATGTTGGCCAAGGATAACTGCAAGGTAGGAATTCCTAATTGGCTTAGGTAGAGGTCCTCGCAGACAAGGGCGTGTTAGGTGCTATAGCTATATGATATATGTGTGGGGTCCAACAATAGTACTTGGTCCAATATCTTAGGGCACTAACTAAGGAGGCTTGACCATTCCCTTAGCCATACTATCCGACTACCCAGGTACTAGAGAGTTATCTCCCTGAGTGTTGTTCTTTGTGTACTATAGCAACAAGACGACCAAATGGTTTACTCAGTTGGTATTAGGATTATAGGGGGTCTCTCAATATATTCGAGGTACATGTGAGATCAAATCTGCAGTAGTGTTTTCTAATGTGAAACTGTTCGAAAGGGGCCTTCCGATATACTCTAGGTACATGGAAGAACCACATTGTTCTTGGGTTGTAGCGTTTATAAGTAATTACAACTCCTACGTTTAGAGACATCTGAATACATATGTACTTAGAAAAACCCTATTATTCTCCCAAATTTATTTGATACTCTTTTTATCCCACTTTATTCCACTTTTTGAATCACCCCAATTCGATCTTCTAGTAAAAAAAAATGTAAATTTCCAAAACAAAATGCACATTTTTAAACCTTGATTTGGAGATTGTTCTGCTAGCTGAACTTTCTTCTGTTGTAGATATACAATTTTGGCCCTTTCGAGTCTAAACTTTCATCTTGTGGTATCCTGATGTGACTTCTTTCCAATTCCACAGGTTAGACCAAGATTGGATTCTTGAAGAGAATTTTATGATAACTTTCCCAATATGTGCTGATTTTTTCCCTTTCAGGAGAGAGAATTTGTACAGCCTACCATGTGTCAATGTCTTCACTTCGAAACTTGAAATTTGAACCAGTAAAAAATTGGTTTGTAACCTAACCAATGGAATAGTTCTCACTCAATTTGGAGGTTTGTAGCTTTAGATATAACAATTTTCCCAAGAACACATGTTTTAGATTGAAATATGGACCAACCTGTTAGCACTCTGTAAATTTTGTCCGGCTGATAGACAAATGACAGAGGTAACTATTTCAACCAACTTTAGAGATGAGGCACTAGCCTTCTCAATTCAAAGAGGGCTCTCACATATCACTTGATATTTCTTTGGAAATCATTGGCTAGATTTGGTTTGTTTTGTGGGGTATTATAAAGTTGTTGAAAAAATGGGAGTGACATTTGGGCTATGGAGTCATAAATGAATAAAACAGTGACAGATAATTGGAACTATCAAGAGGAAAAAGGCTAAATTAGGCAATGAGTCTGAGTTTAAATTGAAATTGTATGGTGAAAGAGGAAAAAGGAAAACACATAACAACATCCGAGAATATTAAAATGAATTCTAAATTAGTTAGGAAGATAGACACACAGTTTAGGTTGATAAACCAAGAGCATCATAAGATGAATTCTAGGCCTTTAACTCTCCAATTTAACTAAAAAGAAAATGTAAATGGAACAAAGATCACAGGAAATACATACAATGAAAGAAAACATAACTCATATCACAACCAATTAGAATATTTTCATAAACAATCCAAAAATTTCTTCAGCATTGTATATTCAGTTTATCTCCATGATTTTACAATGTCTTCTTGCTTCAAGGGAAGGCCCCTCTTACCACATACTTTATTTATCCTTGGAATGATATATATATAAAATTTACATGCGGGATTCAAAATGACTCAACTTCCTCACAGTCTAAAGATAGAGATCGGTTACAAAAAAGAAGTAATGCATAACAACTGTTCTCCTACTTTATAAGGAGTGCTATAAATAGGACTAACATCTCTAAGGCTTTTTTATTGAATGCCATATGTCCAAAATTTTCTGAAACATACTCAATTCAACCTAAGAACTTATTCCATATTGGTGATTTCTTCCTTTAGAGTGCTCAAACCAGACTGGTTGGTTTTCCCCAACACTCTCGATCGCCTTAGCTCTGATTCCTGTCTTCTACCGCTTGCTCCTCTTCCTCTTTACTTATCATTTGTAGTGCCCATTCACATGTCCATTGATGATTAAATATCTCATGATGGGATTTAATCTAATCTCTTTGTCTGCTTCTGGTTCTGTTGCAGGACCTGTATGGAATTTTGTTTCCAATATCTGTGCAACCAACCTCTGTTTCTTATTCAGTGATGAATTCTCCATATTGGTTGAAAATCCTGGTTCACTGGATGTTGTTTGATCGTCTTTGTCCATGTCTCCTAGTTTTCAGAAAGCATGTTTTTTCTCTTCCTTAACTTCACAGAAATTAGGAAGTTGATCCAGTTTGAGATTACTCTACTTCCGAATGAAGCGTTGATTTCCTAGAACAAAATAATGCCATCCATATTTTGAAGAGCGATAGTCATTTAGTTTTAATCATGAATTGCTGACAAGAGTACCTTCAGGTACGTTGGTTTATCACGTTTGGCCAATATATTTCAAATGATGAGCCTTTGAGTTAGTTATATGGTGACACTTACCTGGCATTGCACAAACGTAAAGTACATGAACGAGTGGTGTGAGGTGATTTGACCGGTCATCTCCTTTCCCTACACGAATTGTTGATTTGATGTATTCAAATGGAATTTGAACATGTGGCATTGGGGCGTGGTTGAGCGGTTTCACGATTACCTTATTTTCACCCCGATGCACCTCTAAGGGTGCCACACGTCCACAGAATGAAATCATGGTATTCTCCCTGACCCACCCTTGAAAAAATTATCCTTCACGCTACTTCATTGCCTGATATGCATCTTGGTCATTGATCTGGAATGTTTCAAGATCTATGGTCTGTTGGGTCCCTCCTTTTTTTCCTCCCCTATATTGTCCCTTCTCCTCCAGATGTAGCCTGATCCTCCAAATCGTGCCATATCTCTACGCTGTTGTAGTTCCCTGCAAAATATGAAACTTGGATCCTATCTGAAAATTGTTATGGTGATAACATAGGCTCTAACTAGGGATGCTATCCTCCTTGTGAGGTAGCAAATATTTGTAGACCAAGTTCCTATCCATTGGGTTGTTCCCAAAGCATGTGTGTGTACCCTACTCCATCCTGTCACCATCGTCAGCTAAACACCAAACTTTGCACACTATTCTTAACCAGATAATGATAATTAAATACACCGCTAAAATATAACTGTACATACTATTGTAAATCCAAACTAAAAAATTATTGACCAACAAGCTTATTCACACACTCCTACCTACCCTAACTGCTGAAGCAATCTACCAATCAAGCGAAATCATAATTCCAATGCAGCCATGACAACATGTTATCCACTGTTTGTTTTCTTTACACTTGCTTGTTCCAAAGCCTTTTTGTTGATAATTCATTCAAAACTCCATTCATAAATCCAAATCTCAAAAGATAAAGAACATTTGGACTATTTACTTCCTCCAATAAAATTGCAAATGGATCTTCTAAAACATGCACAAAAAAACTATCTTGTTTCACCCCTTCCACCGCATTCTTGTTTTTATGTGATTTAACCTGTTGATTGCCATCGAGAAACTGACAAGTTTGTCGAGAAGTTTGGAAGTAATAGTTTCTTGAAACATAAGACAACCATGGTTGAATAACATCATCTAGTGTAAAGTGACCTATATTTAATACAGACACCAATTCGTCATTCCCTTTATCCTTAAGCTTGCAACCCATTATCCTTTGTAGATCTTGATTATAAAAATTTTCCATATAGCATGCCATGGGATCATGAAACACATGAAAGAATGTTTCCTTTTCAGGAGCTATGACAAAAAAACAAGCTTCCTTCACAAGTGTTTTTTGCTCTTGCTTCATTTCTTCAGTCTTGGAAATATTTTCGAATGAAATGACAGCAATAGGTGTGTCTACTCTTCCATACATATCAACAAAAACATTCATACATTCTCGAACATATTCAAATATGACAACCATATCATGTGCATCCTCCTTTTCATTATCTTTCTGTATTTCTGATTGAGAAATGGCAGACGTTGTTTTGTTTCTTTCCTGAAACTCTATGTCATTTGTTTTTTCGCTGCTTGGAGTCTCCATAGATGCAGTTTCAGAATCCTCATCAATGTCTAGGCCACTTAGAAAATGGACCACCACGTCATTTTCATGGGAATAAAGACAACTTTGAAACACTTTGTTTCGCTGGAAATATTGTTGAATATCTATATTAGTTTCATGAGAAAGAAAATAACCTTTAGCAACAATTTCTTGATCAACTTCTTCTTTTTCAATTTGGTGGTTAAGCACAGGTTGCAACTCCGAATTGGAATATCCTTTCAAGTAATCATCTACATGATCATTTAATGCATGTGAATGTTGTTGGTATTCCTTACTGATAACAATTTCCTCATGTAAAACAGTGCCACTATGAATGCGGTCGGACTTCCATGTTTCTTCTGTTATATCATGTTTTTATTTCAACCATTCAAAGGAAGAAAAACATAAAGGAAGATAGTTTTCATTTTTAAGTCCACTGCTTTCTTCATATTCAATGTCATGCCTGGAGGCTTTATGATTTGAAACATTATAAACATTTTTCTTCAACAATTTGAAAGAAGAAAAACATAATGGAAAGGTTCTTTCACCTGATTCAAAACCTCCTTCATTTTCTTCATTGTTGTCAATTCCTTTGGATTGCTGAACACACTCATTTTCAGATTTATCTTCGACCAATGGCTGCAATTTTGAATTGACAAGATCTTCTACATAACAAGTAACAGGGTCATCAGACACATGAGAAGATTGTTGCAATATCTTGTCAATTTGTTCCAGTGAATTAGTGTGATTTGGCATCAACACACATTCATTTGCTTCAATGATGATCTTAGAATTTTCTTTCAACAATTTAAATGCAAAAAAGCATAAAGGAAAAGAATTCCCTTCTGCTGATTCCATACTTTCTTCTTTGCAACTGTGATATGTAGGTTGATTTCTCTCATTACACTGCTAAAAATGAACATTTTCTGATAGAGAACATACATCTAGTTGTTCCAGGAAGTCAACATCACAATCATCATTAGATTTATCATATATAGGAAAATCAAAAACATCTGCAATATCATCCAACAAGAAAAAACATGGAACATCAACCTTCTTTTCAACATGCTGATGTGCAGATTCATATTCTTGATTGTCTATAAATGAATACATAAAACAATCAGTCCTCTACTTATCCTGGAATGGATCAGGATTTAAACTGGCACCTCCTTTTTCAACAAGTGGAATATGATCTTTTGCAAAATCATGAGCATTGAAAACTTCAAGAGAAGCTATGATATTATCGACTTGATGTTCAAGATTCCAATCAATATTTTCTTGTTCATATTCGCTCTCATATTCTTGAATATCCAACCCCTCATTTAGGCTACATTCACATGCTTGGATATTGTGTTGAATCTACTGGGCATCATTGAACATTTGTTGTAATGACTTAGGTCTTCTTTCCATTAGGAGGAAAGAAAAATATGGATGAAGAGTAGTTGCATAATGGAGCATGGCAACAACTTCAGTGAGTTGAATTTCTTTGGGAAAATTGTAATAGATACTAGGAAACCTTCTACTGAATATAGAAACAGTTTCATTGCTTTGCTTTTTTAAGGCAAAGATCTCGGTAAGTTGTAAATCCAAAGATTTATTCTTGCCCCAAAACTTCGAAAAGACATTCTTTAATTCCTCCCATGAGCTAATTATCTCTAGCTACAAATGTTTAAACCAGTCTTTGGTGTCCCCTTTCAAGGATTGAGAGAATTCCCTCATTCAAACATCATCATGATCAATCTCAAACAAATCCATAAAATTCTCAAACCCTTGGATGTGTTTTTCAGTTGAGATGGCATCAGGTTCCCCATCAAACACAGGTAGGTACTTATAGTACTATGGAGGAAAATCATGAAGGATTCGGGGTAGCTTCAAGGGTCCATATCTATGTTGAGTCTTGGAGGACATTGGATAAAGTACAAGAGGTGAAATATCAGCCTTGGCTTCATGGGGATTATCAAGTTGGTCATGGTTATCACATGGCTTAGGTGGGATATTTTTATCAAAATTAGTGATAAAATGAGGAGATATATGTATAACTTTAAGAGGAGGAGATATAATTTCAATATTGTCATGATCATTATTTGCATGCAACAGGTAAAGAAAAAATTATCTAACATGTTCAGGAAAGGACCAAAGGAAACTTATAACAAACAATAAAATGCCTTGGGAAAATCCAATTTTAAGTACTTGTTTTCTTCCATAATGCTATTTCATACCTCTTTCAAGGGGTCTCATATTCTAGTGGAGTCTCTGAATTACATTTGAAGCTTGAGTGGAGTCGCCAATAATATTTAGGAAGCTGGATTCTGCATTGAGAGTGGAGTCGCCATTGAAAATTCAAATTTCTAGATTCTTTTACCAATGGAATCACCTTCAAACTATTTTTTTGATGTGTGGAGTCGCCAGAGCAGGAATACAACCAATATGTGCCTAAGTGTCTGCTACTCTCAGACCTTATAACTCGACCATGTCGTCTTTCCCAGGGAAAATTTTCAATTTCGTCCCTGGCAACGATGCCTGAATGTTAGCAATCTATAAATTTTGTTCCGTTCATAGACAAACAACAGAGGTAACTGTTTCAACCAGCTTTAGAGTTGAGGCACTAACCTTCTCAACTCAGAGAGGGCTCTCTCATATCGCTTGATATTTATTTGGAATTCATTGGCTAGATTTGGTTTGTTTTGTGGGGTATTATAAAGTTGATGAAGAAATGGGGGTGACATTTGGGCTATGTAGTCAGAAATGAATAAAGCAGTGACAAATCATTGGAACTGTCAAGAGTTAAAAGGCTAAATGAGGCAATGATTCAAAGTTTAAATTGAAATTTGTATGGAGAAAGAGGAAAAAGGAAAACACATAACAAAATTACAGCATATTAAAATGAATTCTGATTTAGTTAGGAAGAAAGAAACACAGTTTAGGTTGCTAAACCAAGAGCATCATAAGATGAATTTTGGGCCTTTAACTCTCCAATTTAAACAGAAGAAAATGTAAATGGAATAAATATCACAGGAAATACATACAATGAAAGAAAACATAACTCATATCACGACCAATTAGAATCTTTTCATAAACAATCCAAAAATTGCTTCAACATTGTATATTCAATTTATCTCCATGATTTTACAACATCTTCCTACTTTGAGGGTAGGCCCCTCTTACCTCATACATTCTTTATCCTTGGAATGATATATATAGAAAATTTACATGCAAGATTCAAAACGACTCAACTTCCTCACAGTCTAAAGATAGAGATCGGTTACAAAAAAGGATTAATGCATAACAACTATTCTCCTACTTTATAGGGAGAACTATAAACAATACTGACATATCTGAGGCTTTTTTATTGAACGCCATATGTCCAAATTTTTTTGAAACGTACTTAATTCAACCTGAGAACTTATTCTAGATTGGCGATTTCTTCCTTTAGAGTGCTCAACCAGACTGGTTGGTTTACCCCAATGCTCTCAATTGACCTAGCTCTGATTCYTGTCTTCTTCTACTTGCTCTGCTTCCTCTTTACATCTCGTTTGTAGCGCTTGTCCGTGTGTCCATTGATGATTAAATCTCTCATGATGGGATTTAATCTGATCTCTTTATCTGCTTCTAGTTCTGTTGCAGGATYTGTATGGAATTTTGTTGCCAATATCTATGCAACCAACCTCTCTTTCTTATTCAGTGATGAATTCACCATATTGGTTGAAAATCCTAGTTCACTGGATGTTGTTTGATTGGCTTTGTCCATGTCTCCCAGTTTTGCAGAAAAAAYGATTTTTGTCTTCCTTAACTTCACAGAAATTAGGAAGTTGATCCAGTTTGATATTACTCTACTTATGAATKAAGCATTGATTACCCAKAATATAATAACACCATCCATATTTTGAAGAGYGATAATCATTGAGTTTTAATCATGAATTGTTGACAAGAGTACCTATAGGTAYGTTGGTTTATCACATTTGGCCAATCTATTTTGAATGATGAGCCTTTGAGTTAGTTATCTGGTGGGGMTTACCTAGCATTGCACAGACGTAAAGCACCTGAACGAGTGGTGTGAGGTGATTTCATCAGTCATCGCCTTTCCCTACATGAATTGTTGATTTGACGTATTCAAATGGAATTTGAACATGTGGCATCGAGGCATGATTGAACAGTTTCGCGCTTACCTATTTTTTTCCCTGATGCACCTCTGAGGGTACCACACGTCCACAGAATGAAACAGTGGTATTTTCCCCAGCCCGCCCTTGAAAAATTACCCTCCGCACTACTTCATTGCTCGACATGTGTCCTGGCCATTGATATGGAATGTTTCAAGATCTACGGTCCGTCGGGCCCCTCCTTTTGTCCCTCTCCTATATTGGCCCTTCTCCACCAGATTTAGCCCGATCCCCCAAATTGCACCATATCTCTAAGCTGCTTTAGTTCCCCACTAAATCTAAAACTTGGATTCTATCTGAAAATTGTTATGGTGATAACACAACCAAAAACCCTAATTTCCTCAAAGAATTTATTTCAGAGTACAATGAATAAAGGGATGGAATTTGTAAGAAAAATATTTCACTATTCCCCCTTAATACTATAAAAATTTCAGAACCTGAAACCACGTCAAAACAGATTGGGATAAAAAATTCCAAGAAGACCTATTTCAGACTAGTTTTAGGAGTAGTAAAAAACCTTAACTTGAACATAATGTATCTCCACAAATAGAACAAACCAAGATCTTAAATTTGGACCCTAGTTATATATTTATGTCTCTTCTACACCATATAAATTCCATATGCTAAAACCTTAAAAAAAAAAGTTGTAGCCAAAATTCCAAGAAGACTTGTTTTGAAGAAGCCAGTCATGATGATTGTCTAGCTCCGATACCAAATGTTAAGAACCAAATATGAAAATAGCATAAAATATCAGAATAAGTACTCCACGCCTTGATAAAGAGAGAAATTTATATAATAATCCTCTCCAAGGGGGAAACCTCCTTATACATTACATGAATTCACAAATACAAGATGATTCCAAATGAAAATGTCTCCTTGGTATATATAGGAGACTAGGAGGTACAATTAAAACTAATGGACCCAAACCAACATAAATAAAATAACAATACTAATGTATTATGCCCCAGTTAAGGAGTAATATGCCATGATTTAGGGATTAAAAACTATGATCCACCTTGGACCTGGAAAATTTCTCATCTTGACCTTCATGCTTGAAGGCCAATTGAAATTGAGCAAGAACTCGGTTTCTCCTTGGTTACTACCTTTGTTAACATGTCTGGAGGATTTTGGCTAGTATGTATATTTTTCAACTTCAAATTTCCATCTTCCAAGATAGATCATATGAAATGACACCTAAGATGTATATTCTTATTCTTATAATGGAAGGATGAGTTATTTTCAATATGAATGGCACTCTCACTGTCACAGTGCAACCTGCTATTCTCTTGCTTATTTCCCAATTCCTCCATAAACCTCTGTAACCAAATCATTTCTTTAATAGCCTCTATAGCAACACCATACTCTGCTTTTGTTGTTGAAAGCTCAACAACCTTTTGTAGTTTTGAAATCCAACTTAATGTTGTTCCACCTACAATAAAAACTTACCCTGTGGTGTTCCTCCTACTATCTTTATCACCTTCAATATCTAAATCAACATATCCCTATAGAATAGTGTTTGAACCTACAGAACATAATGCATGAGTAATAATACCTCTCAAATACCCGAGAATCCACTTTACTTCCTCCTAATATTATTTACCTATTTTTTTCATATACCTTGTCACAACTACCTCTGCATGTGAAATATCTGGTCTTGTGCACACCATAACATACACCAAGCTACCAATTGTTGATGAATAAGGAACACTGGACACGTATTCTCTTTGCTCCTCTTTCTTGGGATACATTTCATTTTTTAGTTTGAAATGGATGGCTAAAGGTGTACTAACTAGTTTTTCATTTTGTATACTAAATCTCTCCAACACCTTCTCTATGTACTCACCCTGAGACAATGTCAATTTGTGATTTTTCCTATCTCTTGTTATTCTCATACCAAGGATTTTCTTTGCAACACCCAAATCCTCCATCACAAATGAATTATCTAATTTCATTTTGTGCACATTTATATCCTTCATGTTAGACCCTACAATAAGCATGTCATCTACATACAATAGAAAGATAATATAGCTTCCATTTTCTAGCCTCTTAAAATGAACACAGTGATCAAAATGACATCTACAATAACCTTGTTTTGTCATAAACCTTCCAAACTTCAAACACCATTTCCTTAGAGATTTCTTTAAGCCATAAAATMTCTTTTTCAACCTACATACCAAATTCTCCTTTCCTTTGACCTCATAACCTTGTGGATGCAGCATAGAAATATCTTCCTCCAAATCCCCATGTAGAAAAGTTGTTTTTACATCTAATTGTTCAAGATGAAAATATTCTACTGCCACAAGACTTAAAATAGTCGTAATTGAAGTCAGTTTATCAACATGAGAAAATATTTCATCAAAATCTATACCTTTATTTTGTTCAAACCCATTTACAACAAGTCTTTCCTTGTAYCTCTTTTTGCCTCCATCTTATTCCTTCGACCTATAAACCCATTTATTCTGCAATTCTCTTTTTCCAACTGGAAACTGTACCGAGTCCTAAGTTTGGTTATTTACCAAGGAATCCATTTCCTCTTCCATGCCTTGCTCCCACTTCCTTTTAGTGTCTACCTGCAGTGCCTCTTCATAACATTTTGGTTCACTAGAATTAGTCAACAATAAATAATACAATGAATGAGAGTATCATTTAGGGCGTCTACTTAACCTAGTAGATATTCTAACAACACTTGCAAAAGTTTGAGGTACATGTTGCTCCTGTTGTTGTACATTTTGATTTTCTGGTAACTTTGGAATTTCCTTTTTAGTGATCTCATCAAGAACTGTGTATTATGGTTTTTCTTTTTCCTATTTCTTTCTCTGCAACTGATATTTGTACTTGAATTTATCATTGAATATGACATTTGTACTCCTAATTCTTTTGTGATTTTAGTAATCCCATAAGCGATAACCAAAATTGTTGACAACATATCCAATAAAGGTACACTTCTTGGATTTTTCTTCAATATTTGTTCTATTTTCTTTATCAATATGGACAAATGCTTCACAGCCGAATGTCTTCAGAAATGAAGACTTTAGCTTTTTACCTATCCATGCGTCCTCTATAATAACACCATCCAAAGAGCTTGAAGGTCCTATTTTTATTAAGTAAACAACAATATCTACAACATTTGGCCAAAACTGTAAGGGAAACCCTGCATGCAATCTCATGCTCCTTTCATGCTCCATGATTGTCCTGTTTATCCTTTTTGACACACCATTTTTTTTTTGTGTTCCTAGAACTGTCTTCTCTCTACGAATCCCATGGTATGAAAAATAATCATCAAAATCCTTACTGCAATATTCAGCTCCATTGTCTAATTTGAGACACTTCATATTTTTTCCTGTCTCATTCTCAACCAAAGATTTCCATTTCTTAAAAGTGTCAAAAACATTATATTTTTTTTCGAATGCAATAAACCAAAGTTTTTCTAGTTGCATCATCAATAAAAGTAACATAATAAAGAGAGACACCAAGAGATGATACTTGAGCTGGTCCCCATATATCTGTATGCACAAGCTCTAACCTTTCACTCTTCTTTTCCTTTCTGAATCTGATAAATCTAACTCTCTTTTGTTTTCCATAAACACAATGCTCACATAAATCCAAATCAATTTGTTTAAGATATGGAAAAAAATTCCTTTTGTGAAGTATTTGCATCTGCTTCTCACTCATGTGTGCAAGCCTATGATGCCACAACATTGTATCCACTCCTGTAGAAGCTAAAGAGATAGAAGAGTCAATATTACCAGTACATCAATACAATGTACTTACCTTCTCTCCTTTTTCTATCACCATTGATCCTTTGGTGACCTTCCACGTCTTATATGTAAATGTAGATATACAACTTTCACTTTCCAATTGCCCCATTGAAATTGTATTTTTTCTTAGATCTGGAACATGTCTTACCTCTTTCAACAACCATTGGTTTCCATTCTTTTGTTTTATTTGTTCCTTTCCCATTCACAATTTTTCAATGTGCATCACCACCCAAATGAACCTGTCTAGAATCACCTTAAACATAATCCTGAAAATGTTTCCTAGGGGTGTGGCATGAAATGAAGTCAGAATCAGAAATATTATCTATAGATATAATCAAAGCATCTTGTAACACATCACCTGTTATATTTGATTCCTGATTTTTCTCTTGTCGTCCATCTCTTTGTTTCTTTAGAGCTATGCAATATTTCTTCAGATGTACTTTCTTCCCACAATTACAACACTCTATCTTTCCTAGTCTGGATTTGGATCTGCCCTTCCTATAATTCCCATGGTTCCCTAATCCCTTTCCTCTATCATTTTGTCTTCCCCTATTCTCCATGGTCAACGCATTACCTGATGTCTCACCTGTGCTTTTCGGTCGCATTTCCTCGCTAAGGATAACACCGACAACATCATCAAATTTTAGAGTGTTTGAACCAAAGATAGAGTTACTTACAACCATGACCAATCCATTCCATCTTTCTAGAAATGAGCATAGGATTAGAAGAGACTTGACATCATCATCAAAGTCCACTTTTACAGAACTTAGCTTATTAATAACTATATTAAATTCATTTAAATGATATGCAAAAGACCCACCTTCTGACATCTTCATATTAAATAATCACTTCACTAGAAATACCTTATTGGATGCTGATTTTTTTTCATACAGTTTATCAAATGCATCCATCAACTCATTCATTGTCTTTTCTTTTGAAATATTGAAAGCCACTGACGCTACCAGGCTCAGTCGTATCATTTCTAGTGCCTTTCTTTCAAGAACCTCCCATTCTTCGTCCTTCATGGTCGTCAACTTATTTTGTGTATCATGAACTTTCTTTGACCTGCATATGAATTAGGAATATAATAAAGCTCCACAACCAACATGGAGATCTTATCCAAACTACCCTTTGATCTTATCTCTACTATCCTATAAATAATAGGGATCTCTCATGGGAAAATGGGAGGAGAAAGGAGAAAGAAAATTTATTCTGGCAGTTTGATTACAGATCTTGGGAAAGGAATGCATCAATTTCTTTGTAAAGTGTAATCCATTTGTTTTATCAATAGAAGATGTACAAGATGTTTCCCTATACTTGGATGTGTATGTAATTATTATATTTCCTTGTGGAGAATTAATATTTTCATGTGTTATGATACATTATTATATTTATTATTGATTTATACATAATTAGTTTGATCTTGTGAAAGGTCTCTTGTCTCTATGTGTGCAAATCTAAGCTTGTAAGAGTGAAGGGAATCTTCGTGGAAGCTAATAGCTAAGGAGCGTGCAAGGACAATCGTCAGATCACTGGGTAAGCCTTTCATTCCATCAAATCGTAGGCCTTTTCATGTATGATTTAGATCTAGGAAAATCTATAGCTTGAATCTATATTATGTCTTAGGTCTAGGAAGAGCCTAAGAGAGTTATCTCCTACATGGTTCATTTACCCTACAACATAGTTGTAACATACCCAACCTCCCAAGACGGGACATGATGATGAAAATCTATTATGTTCAAGATCTGATACTAATTTATAGCATCCCTAGCAATCCCAGGTCCAGGCCATTCCACCTTACAAAAGGACTCACTTTCATTTGCGGAAAATATCATACATAATAAATTAAAAACAAAAATCTACTTTTTGTTAACATACACATAATTATGCAGAAACATACAGTAAATAAACACATGTGTAACATACAACATGTAAGTAATCATATATAAAGAGTACTTATCTATTTAAGAAGGCCACCAACTGCGTGCAGGACTTCCACAAACCTCTCAGCCTTAGACCATGTTGCTCCAAGCTATCAATAGTGGATCACCCCTGAGCTAGGACTAAACTCCACCGAGGGTAAAGGGAATCCTAGGCTAGGCTGAGGTTACAAAGTCTCTAGGAAGGATTCGATCCCCAAGATCCCACTCATTTCCACAGCTTATAGCCCCTCATTCCACACATGTATGTCCCACCCTAGGGAGTGTGCCCCTTCTTTGCTCGACATTCCTTTGGCTTCCCCACTCCCCTTCCAGGGCTTCAACAATAGGATGGACATGAAGTCTCAGAGCACTACAACTATCATGAAGCTCTCTCTCAGAAAATCACTTCCCAAACAACCTCTTTCACTTGAAGAGAGTTGATCATAGGCCTGGCAACTTGCTTCTTTAGGACATCTCCTAGGCCAATCCAGTCAAGGTAATAACTATTGATGATTGCAACTATGTGAGACATTCTCCAGCTTACAAACCTATGAGATGTGGATCATTGTAGCTATGTGAGTCTTTCTCCAGCTTACAAACCTAAGAGAAAGCCCTTAATAAGGGTACATGGTTCCTATCTGAGATAGAGTTGGAATGTAGAGATGAACTCCACCATTTAGAGAGTTGATAAGAAATCTAGATAATTCTCCAGTGGGAAAATGCGATCTGATGATTTAGACATGCATGTGGTTGAGCACAAGGTGAACGTGTGAAATCCCAAAGTGTTGGGTGCATCGTCATGAGAATAGAAATGAATATGATGTATTAGCCTCCTCTCAAAAATAGAGTTGACGAGAAATTCCAGATGATTCTCTTGTGTGAGACAGAGGGAAAGAAGATCTGTGGAGTGGACGTGCCTATAGACGAGAACATGTGAACGTGTGAAGAACTGGTTCTTCTGTGTAATGCAGTGAGCCGGAGATATGGACATCCCTATGGATGTGCCCCTAGTGGATGAGCACTAGTAGGTGTATAAGATCCCTTGTTATATTTTTCAAGAGTTAGACCTGCCTATAACCCTAATTGTAATGTAAACGTTACAAGTCGGCCCCACCTTAATGTGATTAATAATTAATGTAAAAGATAATTACTATAAAAAATAATTAATATGGAAATAATTAATTATATTTTGAGTTATTGAGGTCGGCCCTATTATGCCAATAGACACATCATTTGATTTGACAAGTCTTATATAAATAAAGGTGAATCCCCATTGAGTAAATACACTTATCATTGTTTCATCTCATGATTTCAGAAGTTGTGGTCTAAAATTATGAGAATTGCAACACCCTCTTGTGTGCTAGTTTTGGTGATGGTGTGGGAGGTATTTCTCTTGAGGAATATAGCAAAGGATTGGTTGGGTTTTCTTCCCTTGTTGAGAATGGTTTCCCAGGATACGTCTTGTGTACTTGTGCATGGATATTCTTCTTGTGATCTTGGTTTGTTGCAGTAGTTATGGTTTAAGTAATTGTTGACAGAAAATTTAGAAGAAATACATGAGCCATATCTCACCGAAAATTCAACATGTTTTCAGAGAAGGTCCTGAAGAATACCACTTGATAAAGGATGAAAAAATACTATGGCCACCTAAAATACTGTCAAACTCTTGCTGCCATTGTAAAGGAATGAGGCCAGACCCCACATAAAATAGAGGAAGGTAGCCATGGGAAGAGGACTGACCGCTGACATCAAGAAACAAGGGTCAAACCTCTCCCTAGTGGTAAACGTTGAGGCTGGACCTCCCTCAGTTTTATGTTGCAAGCAAAAAGTTAATCGTAGGCATCTAAGGCTTCCATACTAACACAACAGGCCTAGAAGGAAAGGTCTAGACTCTCAAAAAAAAATTATGTGGTAAAATTAAAGGATCTAACCCTAAGAAAAATTATGAATATGACCATAGGCTTGAGAAAAATCTCAGCCATAAAACCTCAGCCACAGTAAGGAACTCAGCTAGTTTTGAGTCCCCTCTAAAATTTGTCACGGAAATACCCTGACAGTGAACAGTTGAAGAAGGGTCGGACCCCTTATAAGGTGAGACGTAAGGCTGCCACATTCAGAAGAAACCCTATGAAAGTTACCCTAAACGGTAAGACCTATAGGAGGAGAAGGATCAGGTCAAGGCTAGTAGAAAATACTAAATTTTATGAGTAGAAAAAGTGAAGGTTGTTAGGCATGTTCTTGTTGTAGTAGACCACAGACTTGGAGGGCCACTACCCTTGTTATGGAGTATTGTTCTGGTGGTGATTTTTATTGGATAAATCGGTGAATGTGGACATAAACTAAACTCTCTAGATCCACCTGGATCTAGAACAAAACAAGACAAGACATGACACTTTCCCTAATTTACTATCATTGAATTTACTACCAAAGAAAGAATGGATGACATAACTTTAGATATCACTTCCTTATATCATTGTTGTCCCTTCTTTGCTCTAGTGCTCTTGTGAGATCATATCTGCAATGACACAAACCAACCAAAGTGAAAGAAACAATAATAGATTCAATGAAAACCTAAACATGTGATCAAGGAGTCATGTGATAAAATGCTAATGCTTTTATGGGAAAGAAACATGTCACGGTATTATATTAAATAAAAGTAGAAGATAAAACCAAATTTCCTTGATGTCACAAGTTCCCTTTCGGTGTTCCTTTGTTCCAACACACACATACACTTTCTCTGGATTTGTATGAATATGGTCCACAAAATATTGATGGACAAATAGATACCTCAAGCATCAGTTGCAATAGGATCCTTCACACAGTCTTCAACCTATTCTTTCAACAATTCTTTTCTCAATCTTGCTTAACCTTTTCCATGAGAAACCCATCATTATATAGGAGAAGGTGAAGTGGTTAAAAGGATGAGGACAATCCCACCAAATCACAAAAATCATTAGGATCACAACCATATGGACGCCGCCTCACATTCGAGAAGATTATCCTTCTAGAACCTTCATGAAATTCTTCCTTTCTTTAGCTTCAAACACCACCACACCCTGCCTATACACCAAACCCTACCTATACAGTATCCGGTGGAAACCCTACGATCCAGGTATAGAGAAGCCTATGGAAATCAAGGATTTCTGCACTGTATCCTACTGTCAGCCTGCAACGTCATTCTAAAAACATGCCTTGTAGAGGAAGAATTCAATCATTTTTCTCATGTAAAAGATTGTTTTGAGAGCCTGAACACATGCTTCTAGAATCATCATCAGAGTGACTAAAATAATGTGTAACAGAATGCCCCCCAAAGTATGAGGCTGGAACTCGTGACAACCAAAATACTTTGTAAAATGCATGTGTGTGTCAGGAACAAGGAGCACGCCAATTGAGAACCTGCAAACAATCAAGCATCTGCACAATATTATACCATTTTCGAGGTAGGCATTCCCATTCTCATACTACAAATTATTTGAATCATAAATTTCAGTCATGGCCACCAATTATACACTGTGGATCCATGTCATCAAGACAATACATATCCACCAAGAATACAATGTGGATATATGTGTTAACAAACTTGAAAGTAGGACATAGCCATGAGACATACAAAGTGGATCTATGTGTCAATAAAAATCATAAATACTCCATTGCAACCTGGACCAAGATGATGAGATCTAGGGTCTTCAATCCTGTCCTCCATAAGTACAAATCTAACCATGTGATTACAGGTGCTAAAGTCAAACATGGTAGAAACCACTTGATTACCGATCATTGATGGAAACAGTTAACAAGTGTGAGGGAAATCACCATTGATGTCAATGACTCCCAAGGTACCTTAGTACAATCCAACAAATGTGAATAAATGAGTTGAATTCGAACACTTGAGGGAATCGTCCGATCAGGGAACAATGATGTGAATCCACTGTTGAAAGTGAAGAAACCTGCAATTGAGGCATCTAGGCTCTAAGGTACTAAATGATTTCTAAGTCGTGTTCCTGGATGATGAGTTGAAATCGACAAGAAAAGACTTGTCACATGAGGGCCTTGATGTATCCCCCATCAATGACACGAAATAAGTAACATATTCAGGGTAGATCAAAGTATGAAAATGATTTGAAAATGACACAGGGAAGGCTGACATGGTAGGAATTGACAATTGCAGATGGCTGACTCGATAGAGGGCTTGTTTGGACTTATCTTGAACATATGAATGACATGACAATGGTATTGGTAGCATTGACTCAAAGATGACCCAATATATGAACTTGCATAAAGTCAGACGAGAGACAAATGGATTTCCCAACCTAGATTTAAATGATGAAGGGGGGTGTCATGTTCAAGAGAGACTATTACTACCACTAACACAAATACATAGACACATTTTTTTCCCAAATTTCCCCCCACCATTTCTGGCGAGTACCTCTTTATTTTTATGCAAGCTTGAGGAGGATAACATATGCTTGTTGATGTAATCTCATCCTTCAGATGAGTCCCTCAGAGTACATTTAATGAACCCTAAGAAGGAGTGGTTCGATACTGTATGGGTCTTTCGATGTTTGTTTAATGAGTCCAAAGATAGGAAACTTGGAGGTTTTTCATGTTTTGAGAGTCTAAAAAATACTTAAAGAGAAATCTCCTAGTTCCTTTTTCATAAAGTAGTTCGATGGGACCGAAAAAGTGATAAACTATTGCCCATCAAATGTTTTCTTCAAATACTTTTATGAGCATGAAAAGAACAAGATCACTCGACAATATTTTTCATTTTTATGGAGCGTGAAAAGAGATTAAAGGATACTCCATAGGTTTTGTTTTTTGTGTTACCATGAAGAGTATGAAAATACGACAAAAATATACTCGGTTGTGTTCTCATTGATTTTCAAGCACGAGAATGAACAAAGACTATGCTTGAGGTTTTTATGAAAAACCCTAAAAAGTACTTGTACATGAAAAATATAAAAACAAATCATGAAAAATCTCCATATTTCATTGTTCATGATTCCAATTCTTCTATCTGCAAGAAAACAAAATACTCATGAGACCATTAGACCTTTAGGTTTTTGATAAAATGCATTTAAATAATATAAAATATTAATAGAAAAAGTAAAGAGTGAAATAAATAGGAGTAAAAACTAATTTTACTATTTCATTTGCATTTTGCCCAAAACTTTCCTAGAAACCTTGTTTTTACCTGAGACTTCGACTGTTGATTGTGGGAGGTACGGGTGACCATTCAGTGAACAAATTCCATCAAAACAATAATCTCTGCGTCCTCTTGCTTTTCATCGAATTAAATTTCATTTTTTATAATGGATTTTTGAGTTAATTTTTAGGTCGGGAGGTGCGCATTGGGGCCGCTACAGGTGACCAATATCGGGACCTGCAGAAACCCTGCACTATGTTAAATATCTTCCTACAGTGGCCAAAAACCAAAAACTCTTTAGATGCGTTTAACCAATAGAAAATTTCCAAATCAACAAATGAGTATGCTAACTCTATTTTATTGTCCCAATGAAGATATTTGATCATCAAAATGTTGGAGTGGAGGGAGAGGGAACACGAAGATGATGACCATGATTCTTTGAATGACCCAGGAACTATGAATGCCCTCCAGAAATGCGGTTTACTTAAAAAAATTTAAATCCAGGGCATGAGAGCCCAACTGAGGCTACTGGAGTATTTGGTCCACATGTGGGACGTGGACCAATAGGTGTTTCATATGGGTTCCCACGTACTATCCTTAGATATCAAAGATATCTATTTCTTGATGGGGTTATCTCGTCGTGGGTCTCATGTGACTTTGACAAGAGGTAGAGGTGGTGTTCTACCAATGAGTGAGTATCTCTGTCGATATTGTGCTCCTGAGGCAGAGAGACGCAAGGGAAACATTTCCATCGGGGGTGTCTGCGATTAACCCCTCCAGACTATTCCTTTTACCATTGCATGTATGGCGGGGAGTGCATCTCCTCACATGGCTCTCCAAATCTATTTTCAATATTTCATGGAGTGCATGGAATCTAGGGTGTTCAACTGGAGCGACGGAGTCCTATGCAACATGAATACATAGCTAACAAAATGCAAGAAGGGGGACCTGAAGCAATTTGGGTATGGATCTATTTTGGTGTATTTATTTTTAGAGAGCGTCTCCCATTTACGTCTATAGGTAGAGTGGGGCATACTGGCCCCACGAGACCCAAGGATGAAGAGGTGGTCCGACCTCATGGCTTGACATGTAGTGGGCCCCATCATCAAATACAACGATGAATTCTTTGACTGGTTGAGGCCTCAGATCCTGATGGTGGACGATTATGCATATGTCGGGTTGGATTTCAAAGGCGACCCTGACGTGGTCCTACCTGAGGGATTTTAGTGGGGAGACGCAGGTAAGAAAAACGTTTTTTTTTATGATGTTTTTTGTGAATTTTAAAATATAAGATGTTTTTTATGCTTTCAATCTGATGACTAATCAAGATATTTTGACAATGCAGATCTAGGGCCACACTGGCCTTTGGGTACATCCCTTATCCAGAGACGAGGGGAAGAAACTGTGGTAGCAGGATGGGATGCTAAATACTATGAGGCAGTCGATCAGAACCTAGAGGGATTGACCGTGGATATCCCAGACATTTCCATCGGTGAAATTCCGAGATGCTATCAATGTCATATTGTAGGCATATCTGGTTCGCTTAGTCAACTACTTTGTAGGGTAGAATGGGAAGTAGTGTGCTACCGCGAGCAACATCCTTGATCCCATTTCTAGAATCCACGAGCTTCATATTTTGATATTTTGGTCTTCGGACGGAAAACACTTTTTTGTAAAACACTTTTATTGTTATATATATACACGAGGCTTCTACCAGCTTACTTTCTTTAATGTGAATTGTGATTGGATTTACATGTGTCTCAAATGTTTGTCTAATACATAATTAGCTAATGCAGTTGTTAATGTATTTAGACATCTATGAATATGTTGATATTCAATGTAATCGAAATAATGTTCCAAGAGACGAATTCATAGATATACCCATAACAAAGTAGGACTTCAGATAGCATAGACATTACTTAGTTGTAGTACCACTAACTGTGAATCAAGCCATACAACTAGGTGATGGATTCCAAGTGAAATAGTGTCAGTCACAATTTGATGACTACACTATATTCCACGATATTGTTAGTTGCATGACTGAGGAAAACACCATGTAGATTGATTAACTCGTTCATAGGTGCATAGATTTCCCAAGCAGCGGATGCTAAGTTCTGAGTACTACATCTAGTGCCATCGACGAAGCCAATGTGGGGTAGCAAAGACATCGACATCTTGAAACCAAGCACAACGCAAGGTAAGCAACTGGGGGTGGAAACCAAATAATGAAAAAGCACACAAAAGTATGATACAGTAAAAATACAAGCACTCATGCAAAGATATCTTAAGCATAATACTTCTTCAAGTAAATCCCATTTTTGGGTTCACTCAAAGGAATGCCATCATAATCTACTAACTCATAGGCTCCCTTCTCCAAGGCTCATTTGACGATATAAGGGTCGTGCCACATAGCCTCGAATTTCCTGGCCCCTAGTAAATCATGATCTTGTTCATAGAGGAGAACTAGATCACCTTCAGAGAAAACACGCAGCTTGACATTCTTGTCATATTGGGATTTTACGCATTTCTTCTGGGTTTCAATAACCAGGACAACATCATGACAGGTTTCGTCTAGTTACATCAGTTACAATAGAGGTTCTTCCTCGGTAGAGGTGTTTGGGAGAAGTTCAACGGATAGCTTCAACGATGGCATCTCACATTCAATCAGCAAAACAACTTCGATACCATACACCAACTGAAAAGGCGTAAATCTCGTGGCAGACTTCATGGATGTCCGACAGGCCCATAATAATGAAAACAACATCGTGTGCCAACTTGTTTTGTGAATTCCTATTATCCGACGAAGCATAGTGATAAGAACCTTGTTTATTTCTTCAACTTGGCCATTGGCCTGCGGGTAGTATGGGGTTGAGTTTTCATGCCGAAGACCCAAATTTTCAGTAAGATCGGTCATCATGAAATTTCAAAAATGGCTACCGTGATTAGTGACGATATCTTGCGGGATTCCAAATCGCGTGATGATATGATTGAATATGAATAGGGCTGCAGTTTTTCCAGTATTATCGAATATAGGCATCGCCTCGGCCCATTTCGTGAAATGATATATGGCTATGATGATGTATCCATGCCCCCCAATCGAGTGAGGGTTACATGTCATGAAATCAATGCCCCATTTTGTGAAAGGTCCAACAGAAACTACAGGGTGTAAAGGAGAGGGATGAGATCTTATCTTGTTATTGTATGTTTGACAAGCATGACACTTATGGATGACAGTTATACAGTCTTTAAACAAAGAAGGCCAAAAGTACCCTGCTCATAAGATCGTTTGGGCAGTGGCATACCCAGACATATGACCACCACATGCTCTAGAGTGGCAGTCATTCAAAGCTTTATTAGCCTCATCAAAGGTGAGACAGAGTCAGAAAATAGAGTCAATACCACGACAATAAAGAGTGTCACCAAGAATGATGTATTGATGGGCTTGATACCATATGCGACGATGGTCTGTACTAGAGAGGCCGGGTCGGAAATTTTGAGTCTGGAGATAAATGTTAATATCTCCATACCAAGCATCATCAGAAAAAGGGATTCATTAGGTAAGGAATCCTCTGCCGCATTTTCTATCTCAGCAGAGGGAAGGTCACATATTAATTCGGCAAAAACCAAAGATTTCTTAGACTTAGTGCGTTCAAACTCTAATTCGAACTCCTGGAGAATCACTATCCATTTGGAGTATTTTCCCCCTAGCAATTGGCGTGTAAGGATATGTTTAATAGGTTTGCAATCGGAAATGATAGTGGTCTTGCGTAATAGGATATAGTGATGAAAACATTAGACAAATTGAATAGCTGCCAAGGCTAGTTTTTCCACATGTAGGTATTTAGCCTCGGTATTCGTGAGACTCTGACTCAAATAATAAATTACAAGTTCGACGTGAAAGTCATCCTCTTGGACTAAAACCATGGAAATGGTAGAGTCTGAAGCGATGAGGTAGAGGAAATAGTCTCGACTATAATCTGGTGGGAAAAGCAGTGGGGTTCGTGTTAGGGCAAGTTTCAAAGCTTAGAAGGCTTTGTTGGCAATCTTGTCCCATACGAATCCGTAACCCTTCTTCAACAGTTGAGTAAATCCTAGAGTTAACTCAATGTAGTTGGGAATGAATCGATGTAAAAAGTTTGCCTTCCCTTGCAAACTTTGGAGCTAGCATAAAGTAGAAGGAGGAGGTAGATTAAGGATGGCCTCAACCTTCAAAGAATCCACCCTAATTCCATGAAATGACACAATAAAACCTAGAAGTCAGTCAGACTCTACACAAAAAACACATTTGTGTGGGTTTAAACGTAGACGGTAGTAACAAGAGCGAAGGAAAATGGCTCGGAGATGGGTTGGGTGGTCTTGGTGGTGCATGGAACGCGTTGGTAGATCATCGAGATACGGTTGTACGATGTGCTTGATATTGTGAAAAACATAAAACATGGCACGTTGAAAATTCACACCAGCATTCTTCAAACCGAAAGGGATTTTTTGGTGGCGAAGGTACCCTAAGGACAAATGAAAGCAGTTTTGTGTTGATCCGCGGGTAAAATTGTAATATGATTATAGCCGGAGAAACCATCCATTAAAGAGAAGATTTCTCTTCCGGCACAATCATCAACTATTTGGTCAATGAAGGGGGTTGGAAAGTTGTCCTTGGGACAAGCTTTATTAATATCCCTATAATCGACGCATAAACGGATCATGCCTTGTTTTTTATTAACCAGAACTAGATTGGATACCCAATCAGTTAAAGCCACAGGATAGATAAAACCAGCCTTGAGAAGTTTTTCAACTTCGAGTTTGATAGCGGTGGCTTTACGAGGGTGGACTGGGTGAAGTCTCTGCCGAACGGGTTTAGCATACAAGTAGGTCTTTATTTCATGTACAACGATATCGGGGTCAATACCCAACATCTCTTCGTAACTCCAAGCGAAAATGTCACATAATTATTTAAAAATAGCTTTATAAGTGACGACTTCGTTATCGAAACAAGCATCTCTGATGTTAACATTTTCAATAACTCTAGATTTAATAGATATGTCAAGAGGAATAGTGGGTGAAATATTAATCAGATTTCCTTTGTAAATCACATCATGTGTTGATTCGGGAACAGAGGAAATGACAACAAGAGTCAACAGAGTCGAAATCCATTGATAACTCTCTAAAGTGTGTTGTTTTAGGAAGAGAATGGAACAATGATGTCCATCATCCCACGGAGTGTCTTCCATAGACATAACAGACATAATCATCTCATCTGTAGGAAAAATGACATGAAATGGATCGAGATGAATCACTAAGAGAGGGGGTAGAAGAGGTTTCCGATTGAATGGCTTGATAATCCAAATCAACCGGACTTAAAGGCATTTTCTCGCCATAGTGAAGATAATCACCAGGGTCAGGTACTATCCACGGGTCGTGAGACGTGGGGGTTTCTTGAAAAGAGGTGAAAATCATGTTTATTGAGGTGACCAAAGGAGGTGGAATATCGGGTGGTGGGATTGGGAATGTACCCATCAAATTTGAATATTTTAGTAGACCCATGCCAACATTCTCATACCCAGGGGGTGTCTTAGAAATAAAGGGTATGTTGCTAGTATAGGAATCAGAGTTGAAAAAGGCCAGCTGGTCTACAATAATAAATTTTCCTTGGTGTGGAAAACATACTACACGAAAAAGGGTAGACACAATTGTGCGCATAGAATCAATCTAGCTACGACCAAGTAAGAGGTTATAATCGAGAGGTGCATCAAAGACTTCAACTTCGACATTGACTGATTTTCCTTCCAACATAATAGGCAATGAGGGAAGTACACCGTAGGGTTTAAATCCAGATCCATTGAAGGCCTTAAGTGTTTTGTGTGATTCAATTAAGGGAGGAGAGCCAATGGCTTTCCAATAGGAAAAAAACATTATGCACATCGAGGCAACCTCGTCAATAACGGTTCTACAGATAGGTTCTACAGATATTCTTGTTCTCGACGACAACTTGTATCTGAAATGCTAGCGGAGGGAGTACCCTTGGAATGTGATATTCCAAGTCAAAAATTATCAAATTTGTATCCATAGGATCAATTCCACCAATAGCCTTTAACAGTGCCTTCCGTTGAGCAAGACAATTTTGAACGACTTCAAGAGCTGACATCGCGGAGGGTTCTTGTGAAATATCTTCTACAATACTGTAGTTCTGAGCAGCATGCATATGAGGATTAAAGGCAGAATTTCAAACAATGCGCTTAGGAGGGGGGCAGAGAACTGTATCGAGGCTCGGTCATTCGAGATGAAGAGGATCGTTGGGAGGTGAAGTTGAGGGATGCAGTTGAACCAACAAAGGTGGTATATCATCAACTTTCTCCTTTGAGGAAGAGTAATCTTTGGCCCAAGTAGTATGTGTAACGTCATTATTTTTTGAATCACTAGTACACATAAGGACATAGGAAGTGGTGGAAGGAGAGGGTTGGTCATGAATGACCAATTGGGCTTGCTATTGAGAAGGGAAAGGTTGGGACAAAATGACAGTTGTGGGAGGCTTCGCAATCCCTTGAAGGAACTTAGTGACCTCGGTACATCTTGGACAATATTTCGTGTAGTGATCATCACCACAGATAAGGCAAGGGTAT
>ML780465.1:347356-369756 GCA_009831015.1 Picea engelmannii
GAGATTGAGGTATTGAGCGTGACTGATCGCCTGTTCTTCTTTGACAACTCCACCCATGGCAATGTCATGAGAGATTTTATTCACGAATGATTTCGTGAACCATTCTACCAATAACTAATCGGGAAGGTCGAGTTTGATCAAACATCGTCTTCTTCTCCACTCATGGATGTGATCAGAGATATGATTGGTCGAATTCTGCTTGAAGGAACTCAAAATATTAGTTCCTGTTTCATAACGGATGGGCAGTTGGTAATGTGTGAGGAAATCCATGGCTAGGGTATTAAATTCGGTGAACAAGCCTCGTGATAATTTTCTATACCAATTTTCATTCAAACCCATAAGAGTTCATTGAAAGAGTCGTAACCGAATGGAATCTTCCATCAAAGAGTTGGATGAACACCAAAGGTGAAAAGTCATGACATGGTCGTTTGGATCTTCTCCCAGTTTACCATCAAAATTTGGAATGTCAAATGGTAGCTTGGCTGGTATAACGAGCCAATGGGGAGAATGTAGGATGGGGTCATTCAAGATTCTAGACAAGTCAGGTAGATCCAAAGTGTCTAAAAAAGGTAACTGTCTATTCACATGAGGGTACTAATGACTTTAGGGAGGGATTCTCGTCGATATACCAGAAGGACCGTAAGAAGTCTGCATGTGATGCAAGGGTCCTAACATATTCGTACATGAGTGTGGAGGCACGTAGCCCATAGGGTTGTACTAATTAGGGATGTTCCCTTCGAAAGGGACACTAGATTGAACATTCAAACCCCAAATGGGATTGGAGAACCGAGATATGATTGGCCCGAACTAGGGGGTATGAAAGAGATAACTTGAGGTTGTTCCCCCCTAGATGATTGTGGATTTCCATGGATGAGAAGGTTCCAATACTGGGCTAGTGATCCTAGTATGTTATGTCCATAGGGTGGGGTATAACCTCCAAGTGAGGGTGGTGTTCCAATTTGGGTGTGACCTCCAAATTGAGTTTTCCCCACATTGTTATATTGCCCTCCAATAGGAATCTGATAACCAGAAGTGAATGAAGGAGTAGAGCCTCCAATTGGATTGGACCTACTTGGGCCAAATCCTCCCATAAAAGTCGGATAAGACCCTCCGGAGGGGACATGGGAAGGTGTTGGAATGAAATCGGAAGCAGCATTGTACCCAAGAGTAAAAAATCCAGAAGCTCCGGATGGAACTTGGGTAGGAATAGGGATAGAATTATTTAAATCATTGTACCCATGAGGAAGAGACAGGATAGGTCTAGATGAAAGTGGTGTACCAATGGGAGCTTGGGTAACCACTGTATTCCCAATGGGAATAGTCGTAGCATGTGGGACCATTGTGGAATGGGCCATCTGAAGAGTAATGGTCAAGCTAGGACCAACGAGCGGCGTGTCTGAACCAACGAAGAGATAACAAGTTGTACTGGCAAAGTGATCTAGAGGTATCATGTAGGTAGAAGATATTTCAGGAAGTTCAAAGACAATAGGTATATTAGCACTTGCTCCCGAGCTGTAAAGGTCTCGCACTGTAGCCGGGGTTTGAAATATGTCAATGGTCAAAAAGGGATCCTCATTTTCTGAGCCGGTAAGAGGTCCGGTTGGTATTCCAGAAGTGTCAACAACAAGTTCTCTAGAGGAATTCAGTCAGAGAATACGTCTATTGTATCCAGGAGGTATTTGGAAAGCATCTAGAGAATCAGAAACAATTTGGAAATTGTCTAGAGAGTCAGTTCTTTCCAATTGTGAAGGTATGTTGTCTTGGACCTCACTCTATTGAGGAGAGCCCTCTAGTGGATTAGTAGGAAAGGGTTTAGAACCTTATGGATCTTCTGGGGGTATTCCTTGCATCCTATGTGAATGGCATGGAGGATCAATGTTGGTTGAACCAAATATTTTACGGAAAAAATATATGGCCAACTATAGAAACAAACAACACTCGCTAAAAAAAATCTAGGAATCAAACCAAGCAAACAAAGCCTTCTTATTTCTAAGTCACTAGTTGGTGATGAAATCCAACGTCATGAAGTCAAGACAATAAGGGGCTAAGATAGAGCGGTTGGAAAAGATACGTTAACGACATGCTTAACGAACTTACACCCTGGTGCAAGCTCCAACACATAATCGTGGGTATACCCTCCAAGGGGACCGAGTGAGTTTGGCCAATTTCAATTCCAGGTACCGTGAAGAATTTCCCCTTCATATTTACCTCATGCAAAACCCTGAGAAGATAGGCAACTAAGGCTACCAAGAACAACAGTGATGCCTGGAGAAATAGTCGACAGCCCGATCCACACACAAAGGCAGGGTATCTATCCCAAAATCAACTTGAGAGGCTTCCACTCATCATTGTGGGTATACCATTCAAGCGACCCCCATAATACGTGCAATCTCTACTCCGAGATCAACAAAGCAAGGTGAGTCACCCTGTTAGTCTCAATGCGACCTCAGGTTTGACCCTTGTGTGAGAAGGGCTTCCCAGGAAAAAATGTTGCAAATGGATTTGAAAACTCCCTATCACAAGATGATATTGTGTGTTTTGTGCTTTGGAGAGTGTGTCTCATAGCCTATTCCAAAGCTCTATCCTAGCTAATGTTGGTGTAAAAGATCCCTAGAAAATGAAAGTTACTAATTGAGTTTTAGATTTCACAATGTTTTTAGAGGCTGTTGTTTACTCAAGAGGGAGACGGGAATGAAACCAATGTTGTGTAATACCTTGACCCAATAATATGCAAACATAAATGAATGATGCAAACTTTCGTTCAATGAACTCTATCTACAATAGGGAGAAGGTATTTTTCTTAAATGATGTAAGCTGTGAAATGTACTTTCTTTTTCTCGAATGTACACAATTGCAAACAACCATAAACAATGATATTTCTCAATTTTCTCTTCTTTTCAATGCAAAAAAATTTCTTATATATGATTACTTAAAATAATAAGTGACCTTAAGTCTTCCTTTCCAAAACCAAAACAGGGATATAGTGAAGAAAGGACAAGTAATCAAAGAAAATTGATACACTCAACAAGCACCCAAATCAAACTTTCAATGAAGATAAAAGTAAAAACGACAAGAACGTGTTTCATCAAATGTAAATGAAAAATGACTTTCCAGTCAACAAGAAATCTAGAAAATGTAATCAATCCAAGAATTTTAATCCTATCAAAAGACTTTTAATCAATCAAGCACTCAGATGCAAAATCAGAGATTATATCCTTGTTGATAAAAATCAAAAGGTAAAACTAGAAAAAATGATTAAGAAAGGTGTTTGATTTCCGAAAATCAATCGACAACAAGTTTCAAACTCAGAAATCAGTCACATACTGGCATTAAAAGTTCTTCCCAGTTGGTTAAAGAAAAACTGGGCATCAAAAGATGACAGGACCCAAACCAAAAAAAATTACAGATGTCACCGCAACCTAACAGTAGATTACAGTGAGGAAATCAAAGGTTTCCGCAGGCTAGTTGTGGATAGGTCACGAAAAGTATGCACTGGGACAAACAGTTAGGGTGAGGAAATCAAAATTTTTGTAGGCTGTGAATGGGTACACTACGGAAGTGTCTCTAAACAAAAGGAATATGGAAAGAGGTTGAAGGGTTTAAGTGAACTTTCAAATCCAGAGGGTCTGGATGGATGGCCCACAGACTCAGTAACTGAAATAAAGTGAAGAAAGGTAGGATAAAAGAAAGTGGCCAACAAAAAACCACAAACAAGTCATATCCCCAGTGGATTCGCCAATTTTGTTATTGGATAAATCGGTGAATGCGGACATAAACTAATCTCCATAGATCCACCTGGATCTAGAACAAAACAAGACAGGACATGGCACTTTCCCTAAGTTACTATTGTTGAATTTACTACCAAAGAAGGAATGGATTACATACCTTTAGATATCGCATCCTTATATCTTTGTTGTCCCTGCTTCACTCCGGTGCTCTTGTGAGATCAGATCTTCAATGACACATGTGATCAAGGAGTCATGTGATAAAATGCTAATGATTTTATGGTAAAGAAACATGTCACCGTATTATATTAAGTAAAAGTGGAAGATACAACCAAATTGCCTTGATGTTGCAAGTTCCCTTTCAGTGGTCCTTTGTTCCAACACACACATACACTTGCTCCGAATTTGTATTAAGATGGTCCACAAAATCTTGGTGGACAAATAGAGACCTCAAGCATCAGTTGCAACAGGATCCTTCACACAGTCTTGAGCCTATTCTTTTAGCAATTATTTTCTCAATATTACTTAACCTTTTCCATGAGAAACCCATCATTATATAGGAGAAGGTGAAGTGGTTAAAAGGATGGGGATGATCTCACCAAATCAGAGAATTCAGTAGGATCACAACCATACAGACGCCACCTCACATTCTAGAAGATTCTCCTTCTAGAACCTTCATGAACTTCTTCCTTTCTTTAGCTTCAAATGCCACCGTACCCTGCCTGTACAACAACCTGTGGAAACCCCGCGAGCCAGGTATAGAGAATCCTATGGAAATCAAGGATTTCCACACTATGTACTACGGTCAGCATGTGGAGTCATTCTAAAAATATGCCTTATAGAGGAATAACTCAGTCTTTTTTCTCATGTAAAAGATTGTTTTCAGAGCTCGAACACATGCTTGTAGAATCATCATCAGAGTGACCAAAGTAATGTGTAATAGTGATTTAGCTGGATATATTAAAATTAAACACTACAACAAATGGGTCTAGTTTGAAGTCTATTCTGAAGGCCAGGTTTGGCACAAGTTACAGAATTGTGTAAACACTGTACAGACCCTTCTTGAGAGTAGATAAAGCCATCCTTCAGATCTGTTTTTATGAGACATCAAAGGTAGTTTTGACCTGTGATTAAAGGACTATTGTGACAGTGTTGGGACAACAAGTGTTACTTCGTTAGAGACTTGTATGGTACAGATGGCTACAAGAAAAATAAGCAAAAACTCCATTGGTGTACACTCTCAGGTATGCACTTGTATATAAATATATATTGTTTGCATCATTCTCATAAGGGTATTTGTAGGAGAAAGGAACTCCAGGTGAAAATCATGGACCCAGAGAAGTCTCAGTGCATTCAGAAAAACAACACACGAGAAGTGAAACTCCAGGTTTTATTGTTCTTATCATGACTATAACCTACATTTATAAGGTTGCTACATTACAAGTAGGTATTGTAGCTATGACAACAATCCTTAAATGTTTTGATTCTAGATATGTACTCATGAATATCCCCTAGGAGATATTCTTATCTTGTCTCCTTTTGTTTGTGTTCTTGTTCCAAGTAGGCTAACAACAAAGGAATAAGCTTATCCTTCAGACTTCAAAAGGAGTCACTTGATTCAGAAGGAGTCAAACTAATTGAGAAAGAGAGATAGTATCTTCTCCCCCTTCAAGAATTCAGAGGGAGATAGACATTATTCCAGTTGATCTAGTTTCTCCAAGTTGATATGTTCAAAGATATTGCAGTAGGGAATAAAAGGCCTACCTAGACTCACTCTGCAAGAGGCATAGAAACATGCAAGCCTCTCAAGGCACATCCTGAGAAAACAAAAGAGATTTTTGAGATATCCTTCAGTCATGAGCCACTTCATCGAGGTTGAGCCTCCTTGTCTTAGAGAAGAAACAAGAGAACATGTATGGAAATATTCCATAACATAAGAATACTATTATATATTAAATAATGATGTATAAGATATTATTCAGGGACCAGAAGGGAAGTCTATGGTAACTTCCAAGTGGATATATAAGATCAAGCATGTAGTTGATGGAAGTGTCAAGAAACACAAAACAAGATCTATAGCCAGAGGTTTCTCACAAATAGAGGGAGTTGTCTATCATGAGACACTTGATCCAGTAAACCCAACACACTTCCATCGGTACTACCATTCATGAGTAGGAAACTATATCAGATAGATAGATTCTTGATGATTTTGAGTTTTAGCAAGAGTGTTGCTGATCCAAACCTATATTATTACAGTGTTGGTGATGAGAGCCTTCTTTTTGATGACTTATTCAAAAATCCTTGTTGTTGGATACAAATAATATTTGACTTTTGATTTCGAGATGAAGGATATAAGTATGATACACCACTTCTTGGGAAAAAAAGTATGACAGAGGACCGATGAGCTTTTCCCGAGTCAAGGAAAATATATAGGGGGGATATTAAAGAAGTTAAGTAGGATAGAATGCAAAACCACCGTGATGGATTTGAAGAAAATGAATGATGGTGATTCCACAACTGATTGGGTCATTGATGTATCTGGTTAACACCAGATCAAATTCATGCTATGCAGTGAATATACTTATTCAATTCATGAGTCATCCGAGACAGACTGACTGGATAACAGTAAAACATGTATTGATATATTTATGAGGCATAGTTGGATATGGCTTGAGACAACCTCCAGTGTGAACTTGAGTTTGCAGGATATGTCGATTCAGATTGAGCAGAAAGTACAGTAGGACCAGAAGAGCACATCTGGTTGTTGTTCTACTGTAAAGTTTTCCATGGTTTCCTGATACAACAAGAAACAAAACTTTGTGGCCTTGAGTACCACATAAGCAGAGTATATAGCATCGAATGTGAGAATCCATATGTATTCACAAGCTTTTGAAAATTTACTTAACCATGAGATGGATCCTATGATGATAACCAAAAGCTGTGTGTAAATCTCTTTGAGAACCTAGTGTTTCTTGATGGATCGAGACACGATGAGATGAAATATATTTATATCAGAGATATGATGTAGAGGAAAATAGTACACATGCAGTACCTTCCTACACATGATCAAATTGCAGACATCGTCACTAAATTAACTTGGTGAAGAATGTCTCCCTAATTGAGAGGGAGTGTTGATGACTCTAGCCAAGACAAAGTTCAAAGTACATCTGTGTGATACTTGGCATGATAAAGAATGCCTCCCTAGCTAAGAGGGAGTGTTGATGATTGCAAATATGTGAGACATTCTCCATCTTACAAACCTGTGAGATGTGGATCATTGCAACTATGTGAGTCTTTCTCCTACTTACAAACTTGAGAGAAATCCCCTAAGAAGGGTACGTGGTTCCTATATGAGATAGAGATGGAAAGTAGAGATTACCTCCTCCATTCAGAGAGTTGAGAAGAACTCTAGATGATTCTCTAGTGGGAAAAGGAAATCTGTTGAGTTAGACATGGTTGTGGCTAATCACAAGGTGAACGTGTGAAATCCCAAAGTGTTGGGTGCATCGTAATGAGAACAGAAATGAAGATGATGTATTAGCCTCCTCTGAGAAACAGAGTTGATGAGAAACTCCATATGATTCTCCTGTGTGAGACAGAGGGAAATAAGATCTGTTGAGTGGATGTGCTTTTGGACAAGCACAGGTGAACGTGTGAAGAACTGGTTCTTCTGTGTAATGCAGTGAGCTAGCGATATGGACATCCCTATGGATGTGCCCCTAGTGGATGAGCACTAGTGGGTGTATAAGATCCCTTGTTATATTGTTCAAGAGTCAGACCTGCCTGTAACCCTAATTGTAATGTAAAGGGTACAAGTCGCCCCCACATTAATGTGATTAATAATTAATGTAAAAGATAATTAATATAGAAATTATTAATTATATTTTGAGTTATTGAGGTCAGCCCTATTGTGCCAATAGACACATCATTTGTTGTGACAAGTATTATATAAATAAAGGTGAATACCCATTGAGGAAATACACTTAGCATTGTGTCATCTCATGATTTCAGAAGTTGTGGTCTGAAATTATGAGAATTGCAGCACCCTCTTGTGTTCTAGTTTTGGTGATGGTGTGGGAGGTCTTTCTCTTGAGGAATATAGCGAAGGATTGGTTGGGTTTTCATCCCTTGTTGAGAAGGTTTTCCCAGGATACTTCTTGTGTACTTGTGCATGGATATTCTTCTTGTAATCTTGGTTTTTTGTAGTAGTTATGGTTCAAGTAATTGTTGACAAAAAATTTAAAAGAAATACATGAGCCATAGCTCACTGAAAATTCAACAATAACAACAAAAAAATCGGGTATGGGCTCTAGTAATGACAACAAGTTGCACCAGTCTAGAGAAAAGCATGGACAACAAAAAAAAATGGCTAGGGTGAGATATGGCTCAGGAATTGTGTAGTCATTCTATGCTTCACAGGAAAAGTATGGGTTAGCTTCACGAGGTTTGCAGGTTTCAGAGATTGCATGAATGTTGCATAGGTCAACGATGGAGAGGATGGCTCAATCTATCTCCCCCTGAGTGAATGGGGAGATATGTGTAAGGAAAGAATGCCTCTCTCAATGTGTGACCCCCCCTACATGGAAAGAACACCCTCTTAAATTTGCATGTGTCTTGGTTGACACCTTGCTCTCCAGGAATGAGTCCCTCTCCATTTGGAATTCATTCCTTTCCCCAAAGGAACTTAGGATAAGAATCATTATCCTTCAATATGCATTTTTAGAATAATATTAAATTATTCCCTCTTTAGATAAGCCTTCTAGCTTACCCTTTTACCCTAGCTTCTTAGCCCCTTCCCTTCCCTATCTAGTGGAGCTTAGTCCCACATTCTCTTTTATCATGGTTGGTCTACACACAATGATGTATTTATATTAATGATATGAGTATTTACATATACAAAAACAAGCTCAGAGGGGCTTCCGCAGTGAAACATATTAGATATCATTTTCGGGATTAACTACGTAGAGTAAGTCATTAATCTATGACCCATATCCATGAGTATTAGTCGCAACTGACCAATAATTCTCATGATTTGAATAGTCCACTTAGCACTCATTGCATCGTATGATGCTCACAGGGGTGAATAAGTGGGATTGAAACCAATGAAATGAATCGCATAGTATCAATAATTACTTCTAGGGATTTCACCCGGTAATCAAGACTTCCCAGGTGGTCACCCATCCCAAGAGGCCTCTGGCTCAAGCACGCTTAACTGAGGTGTTTTCCCCACAATAAATCCCACTTAGCTTGCTACCCCATTTTCAAAAATTTAGCAAGTATTGTGCCTTATGAACTATCCATCCAGAGCTCCCTTCACTCTTATTATTTAAGTATAGAGGGGCTTCCGCAGTGCAACATATTAGATATTATTTTTGGGATTAACTACATAGAGTAAGTCATTAATCTATGACCCATATCCATGAATATTAGTCACAACTGACCAATAATTCTCATGATTTGAATAGTCCACTTAGCACTCATTGAATCGGGTGAAGCTCACAGGGGTGAAGAAGTGGGTTTGAAACCAACAAAGTGAATCACATAGCATCATTCATTACTTCTCGGGCTTTTACCCGGTAACCAAGACTTCCCAGGTGGTCACCCATCCCAAGATGCCTCTGGATCAAGCATGCTTAACTGTGGTGTTTTCCCCACAATCAAGCCCACTTAGCTTGCTACCCCATTTGCAAAACCTTAGTAAGTATTGTGCCTTATGAACTATCCCTTCAAAGCTCCATTCACTCTTATTATTTAAGCATAGAGGGGCTTCCATAGTGCAACATATTATATATCATTTTTGGGATTAACTGCGTAGAGTAAGTCATTAATCTATGACCTGTATCCATGAGTATTAGTCACAACTGACCAATAATTCTCATGATTTGAATAGTCCACTTAGCACTCATTTCATCGGGTGATGCTCACAGGGGTGAAGAAGTGGGATTGAAACCAATGAAATGAATCACATAGCTTCAATCATAAATTTTGGGGCTTGCACCCAGTAACTAGTACTTCCCAGGTGGTCACCCATCCCAAGACGCAGTTAATCCTGAAAATGATATCTAAAAGCAAGCTCACTGGCCTTTGGCATCTAGGCTCTCTAGCCTAATCATCACATAAGCCTCCTAGCTTATAAAAACTTGGCTCGCCAGCCTATACACATAATTACAATTTAGTAGGGGCTCGGCCTTGGGGTGTTACAATCCCCTCCCCTTATTTATGCACTATCCTTAGTGCATCATATTTGCATATTACAACAAGATTTTCAAAAATCTTAAAAAATATGTGGGTATTCTACCCTCATGGCCTCTTCGTGCTCCCAAGTGGCATCCTTAGGACCTGTACCAGGTCCATTGGACCTTTACAATATCTATGGCTTAATTCCAGAGCTTCGTGATCTTTCGGTCCAGTATGCACACCAAATGCACTTGAAAAGAGCCTTCTTGCTCCACCTAAATCACATTCCAATCAATAACATGATTAGCATCATGTATATATTTCTTAAGAAATGATACATGGAATACATTACGAACAATCATAGATGCAGGTAATGCAAGAATATAAGCTACATGCCCAATCCTTTCTAGGATTTCAAATGGACCACAGTAACGAGCTGACAATTTGGAACAGTTTCCCAACTTCAGGGAACTTCTATTGGCCTTCACTTTCAGAAACACATGATCACCAATACATAATTCTTTATGAATTTTCCCTTATCAGTGTATCTTTTCTGTCTATCTTGAGCATCCTTTAAAGTCTTCTTTATCTTTGACATTTTCTCTTCCATTTCCCTGCGAAACTCTCGCCCAACCACTACTCTATCAGCTGGGTTGTCCCAGTTGATTGGTGTGTTTCACTTTCTACCATAAAGTGCCTCAAATGGGATCATCTTCAAAGATGCTTGGTTCCCATTATTGTAAGAAAATTCTACCAAGTGTAGATAGTCTTCCCATTTAGATGGTTTGTTCATCACATACATTCTTAGCATATCCTCTATCACTTGGTTCACCCTTTCTATTTTCCCATTAGACTCGGGATGATCAGCTATACTGAAGTTCATATTTGTTCCGAACCCTTTGAATAATCTCTTCTAGAAATTTGAGGTGAACTTTGGGTATTTTTCAGACACAATTGCCTTGGGTATGCCATGCAAGCATGTTACTTCCTTCATATAAATATCAACAACATTGGTTTCCTTGTGAGTAATCTTCAATGGAATGAAATGGGCAAATTTAGTAAGCTTGTCCACCACCACCATCATAGAATCATGTTTCTTTCTTATTCTGGGAAATTTGGTGATGAAATCCATTGACACCGCTTCCCATTTCCACTCAAGAATGGACAATGGCTGCAACAACCCAACTAGGTGTCTATGATCAACTTTGATTGTTTGACACTCTAGACATTTAGCAATGTATTCAACAATTTCCCTCTTCATGCCTGAACGATAGTATTGGCTCTTGACTGTTGCAATTGTTTTCTGATATATTGGGTGTCCAACATAAGGTACATTATGCATCTCTTTTAGAATCATACTCCTTGATTCATGAAAATTGGGTACATAAATTATGTTCTTGTACAAGAGAATTTCATCATTTCCCAATTTATAATCTTCAACCTTCTGCTACATTTTACCTTGTTCTAATTTTGTTACTGTCTCCATGTATTGCAAATATTCTTTTGCAAACTCATAAATTATGTCTTTAAGATCAGTTTGATTCATGCTAATGGATGTAGCATGCAGTTCATGCACTCTCCTGCTGAGTGCATCAACCACTTTTTTCTCTTTTCCTTTAATGTGTTTGATATCAAAGTCATACTCACAGAGAAACTCTAGCCATCTACTTTGTCTGACATTTAGAGTTGGCTATTCAAATAGATATTTCAGACCATTATGGTCTGTCCTCAGCTCAAATATTTTTCCCATGAGGTAGTGCCTTCACTTTTTCAAGGCATGTACTATAGCTGCCAACTCCAAATCATGAGTGCCATAGAGTCTTTTATGCTCTTTCAATTTTCCGGATTCAAAACATACCAAAAAACCATTCTGATTGAGGACTCCACCAAGTCCTTCTTTGCATGCATCTATGCAAACCATGAAATCCTCATTAGGATCTTCAATTATCAAAACTAGAGCACTGGTTAACAACTGCTTCAAATACTGGAAGATATTTTCACACTCTGTTGTCCACTGAAACCTCACTCCCTTCTTTTCCAAGGAAGTAATCAGGTGAACAATCCTTGAAAACCCTACAATGAATCTTTTGTAGTATCCAACTAGACCCATGAAGGATCCGAATTCTTTCACATTCTTAGGTGTTGACCACCCTTTAATATCTTCAATATTTTCATGGTCCACTGATATCCCTTCTTCGGATATGAAATTCCCCAAATAGTGAATTTGGTTTTGATAAAGTGAGCACTTGCTCAATTTGGCATACAACTGGTGCTCTCTTAACACTTGTAACACCATCCTCAAGTGATTCTCATGCTCTTATTATGACTTGGAATATACAAGGATGTCATCCAAAAAGACAATGACACTTGTTTAAGTATTCTCGGAAAACATCATTCATTAAGCACATGAAAACAACTAGTGTATTTGTTAACCTAAACGACACCACTGTGAACTTGTAATGACCTTACCTTGTCCTAAAGGAAGTCTTGTTGATATCTTCATCTTTAATTCTCACCTGATGATAACCATATCTCAGATCAATCTTTGAAAATATCCTTCCATCCTTCAACTGATCAAAGAGATCATCGATCCTTGGCAAAGGATACTTGTTCTTTATAGTTACCTTGTTCAATTGTCTAAAGTCAATACACAATCTCAATGTCTCGTCCTTCTTCTTTACAAATAAAATTGGGGAACCCTAAGGTGATACACTTGGGCATGTATACCCCTTCTTCAAAATTTCTTCAAGCTGCATTTGTAGTTCCTTTATCTCTAGTGTACTCATCTTGTAGGGAGTCTTGGATACTCGAGTTGCTCCAGGCATTAAGTTTATAGAGAAATAAATATCTCTCTTTGGGGATAGTCTTGGTATCTCCTTGAGCACATCCTCAAAATATTTTGGGACTCTATGATCCTCAAGATTTGGCACCTTAGTCTTAGGTGCTTCCTTCATATGAGCTGCGATTATTTGGTATCCCTTCCTGTAACACTTCTTCAGCTACATTGCTGAGATTTCTTGGAAAATAACTACCCTGGGAATTCCTTGGAATGTTCTTGGGTTCCCTTCCTCATTCAGGAAAATAAATGCCTTGTTATGATAGTCTAAGACAACATGGTGTTGGTCCAACCAATCCATACCAATCAGAAAGTCATATGAACCCAAGGGCAAGATGTTCAAATATACCTTGGTAATTAACCCATTCATGTCCACAAAACATGATTTAACCAACTCAACCACTTTTCTCAACGATCCCGTAGCCAGCTGCACTAAGCAAGATTTCCCATGCTTGCTTCTTGGAAATTGCAATCTTTCCACTACCTTAGGATGTATATAGCTATGACTATCTCTTGGATCTATTAAAATAGTAAAGGCATGGTTATTGATCATACCTTCTACTTCAATCATGTGTGATTGAAATTATGCTTGCTTGTTGTCCAGGTCTACATAGATCCTTGGAATAATTCTTCCCATGTTCTCCATTGTTCCAGCTTGTTGTACATTGTGGACAACTCTCACTTTATCTTTTCTGTGAGGAAAATATCTATACAAATGATCTCCTTTACAACCCCAACATTGAATGTGTGTCTACCTTGGCCTTTGCCTACCTACCTCAGTCATTATGGGCTCTCTAGGGTTTTGTTATCCCTGAGAACTATTTCTAAAGAAGGGTGGATTGTTCCCCTTCTTCCTCTGTTCCATATTGAAATTCGTATTGTCTTCCCAAAATCTTTTGAAAGTAGGCTTTCCCTTATGATGATCATATAAGCACTTGTCTCTTCTTATGGTCTCCTCCAAAGTTTTAGGATCATTATATTGAATCTTATCACTGATGAAAGATGGAAGCCCACTCAAATACATATAAATCTTAATTGTCTCATCCTTGATGAAGGAGACATACTTCAACAGCTCTAAAAATCTACTTTCATACTCATCAATGGTCATGCTTCCCAGTTTGAGTTCAAAGAACTCTTTCATTTTTTTTTTCATAATACCTCTTAGTTAAGTATTTCTTCTCAAAATGCTTCTTGAATTCCTTCTATGTAACATTGTTCTCTATGATGTGTTGCACTTGCACAAGCTACTCCCACCACATGGATTCCCTTCTTTTGAGGTGAAAAATAACAATTCTTCCTTCTGCATGAGAGGAATAATTATGTAACTCGAAATATTTTCTCATGCCTAGCAGCCATGTCTCAACATCTTCATCTTTCTTGTGATCTCCATGAAATGTAGGAGGTTTGATCTTGTTCATTTCTCCTCTCAATTCCTCCACCCCATATCACTTATGCTTCCTGACAGGGGATGGAATTGAGCTTCTATGTGCTCTCCTTTTGTATTGTCTTTCAGAGTGATGGTGATTTTTGCTATCATTCCTTAATCCTCCTTTTCCCTCAGGGGTCCTGTGGCTTCTTGATTTGCTGGAACCACTCTCCTTATCCAACTTATTTTCAATTATATCAAGGCTCTGCATTAACTTCATATTGAATTCTTCTTGTTTCTCCCTAGATTTCATAAGATTTTCATTATCAACCTTGTGGCTCTAGACATCTGTCGAAAATTTTCTAATGGTCTCAGCCAGACTTATGTCTTCTTCCTTTCCTCCTCCATGTCCATTAGATTTGGTTCCTTCCATACTCAAATGGACATCCATTCCTTTGATTTCATCTTCTTGACTGTAGACTACCTGTGTAGCATCCATATCTCTGCCCTCTATGTTGTTCTGATCTGATCAATCTGTTGTTAATTCTACAAAATGTGCAACCAACAGAACCTTGTCAGACTAACCGATTCAACAATTTTATAAAAAAATGAACCATTTTGGTTCAATAACCTATCAAAATTATTTTCTCTGATTTTATGAGTAGTTGTCTGGTTGGTCCCCTTTTCTAGGTGAATATATATGTTCTTTTGTCTCAAACCTTTCCAATGAATGCTTCCTTTCTCAATTCTGAATCCTGAGCAGAAAGTTATGGACAATTTAAAATTGTCCTTTCTGTGATGTAATATTTGTACAATTGTTCTCCTTTCTCAGAGCCAAATTGGCTCCTGGACCCTTGATGGATCCTATCATAAGGTTCACAATCCTTATTAATTCTTTAGGTGTAGCTTTGAACAAATCAAAACCCCACGGGCTCCCTTTCTAAGACCCTTTTCTTCCTCCAAAAATCATTTTCGGGCCTTAGCCCCTTTCTTTTCATCCCAAAACCCATGTGACCTCAGGCTATAACTAGGCGCTAAGTGATAAGCACTTAAACAAAGCTTCGACACTTCAGGGCTCCAGAAATTCAGGCTTCATAGGTTTTCCTTTCACCTTACCTCATTTCCTCCGAACATCGAAGTGGTTAACTCCCAGACTGGCACTTCGGAAGTTCTTACAACTTTATAATTCAATTTCCCCGAATACCGAACCCTCCAAATTTCGAGGCTCGCTTAGTATACTGCACTTGAGGTGCTACATGTCAATAATACAAAGTTGAAACGAGGCCCAATCAACTGTTGACGCATGTGAGAATCCCATTGGCACAAATGACCTTTCAAACACACAAAATAGATGGACATGTGGCATGCATACAATGTTCCACATCACCCTAGGTGACATAAGCATGACACGTCACTTCCATAATCTATGACTTTTGAATTTTGGGCTTCGACGAAATTTGCACCTGCACACCTCTAATCTCCCAAATGTCAAATTTTTGAATACTCAGAGGACACATTGATCGACAGTCCTCATTCTCTGTTTAGATATAAGGTTAGCAGGAGCTCCAAGACTCGGAGGCTCTAGGAGTTCTAACTGCAGTATCCAGTAATTCCTCTGAAGGCTAAACTGGCGAAGTATTAAAAAATTGGTCCTTCGGGGTTTCAGAACTCTAACGCTCTGGAGCTTTGGGATTCAAAGAAATTCACAACAAAACTCAGTAATTCTCCTGAATTTCAAACTAGCGAACCGGTCCACGTCACTCCTAGTGACGTCATCACGTCATGTCACTCCGACACTTTGGAGCTTTCGGCTTCGGAGGATTCCATAACTTCTTCCAACATTTCCTCTGAACGCAAAAGTTTTGAACTTCTGAACCTTCCTAGGTCCACTTAGTACAATTGTCATCAATTAAGGTGGTGATACATGGCCCCACCATCGAGTGACACATGTCGGATCGTTGTTGGTACAATAGGGCCTGTCAAAAGTACAAAACCAGATGACACATGGCATGCCTAGGGGAGGTCCATGTCACCCCAAGTGATTTCATCATGCCACGTCACATTAATCCATGCTTTGACACTTCGTAGCTTCGGGCTTCGGAGGATTTCTCAGCTCAACATAACGTTTCTTCTGAGTGTCGAATTATCAAACAATCACTTCTTAGAGCTTCGGGACTTCAGGAATATGGAGAGTCCCACACCATAGCACATCAAAACACCCTAATGCCGAACTTTCAAAGTACTGAACCAATGTCTCTTCAGAGCTCCAACACTCCAATGCTTCAGACTTCGACATATGTCACAACTTCTTCTAACATTTCCTCTGAATGTCGAATTTCCCAACTCGGTGGTTTCCTTAGCTCTGCTGTCAAATAATTAATGTAGTGACACATGGCCCCACTGACGAGAGACACGTGTCAGGTCCCAATTAGTACTAAGGGCCTGTCAAAGGTACAATTCTAGATTACATGTGGCATGACTAGGAAAGGTCCATGTCACCCTTGGCGACATCATCATGCCACATCATACCCCTTCCTTTAGCTCTTCATAGCTTCGAGATTCAACGGATTTCTTGACTTGATTCCATGTTTCTCCCTAACTCTGAACCACCGAATAATTTCTTCTAGGAACTTTGGGACTCCAGGGCTCTAGGACTTCAGATATTTTCTTAACATTACCTCCTGGTTCTCCCGAACCCCGAATTTCCAAACTATCGAAATTCTACACGATTGATCTATGGACATGTGTCCCTGTTAATCGAACAATTGACGTGCGTTTTGGACTTCGTGACTTCAAGAGGAAGTCCATTCTACGTGCACTCCAACTTATTTACCTGAACTCTGAACCGTCGAAAAACTAGGAAAAAATCCATGACTCTCCTCCTCCTGGATGATCTATGGATGAAAATCACTCCGAGACTTTGGAACTTCGGGCTTTGGCCCCTTTTTCTCAACAAAACATAAACTTCATTGAAGTCACGAAGTCTAAAGGACTTGGAGGTTAACTGGCGTGCACCTTTCCCATATCTGACGGCTATGAAGGGTTTACCTTCTCCCGGCACCTGCAGGAACCTTGAAGTTCGATGATGTTAGTAGCAGCTTAATGAATGAGGATCTGTGATGCAAATCAGTTACAAAAAACCAGGGAGGAGAAGCTCTAACTATAGTTGATTGTTGTAGGAAAATTGATCAGGGCCATCAAGGGAATTCGAGGTCAAGAGGAAGATGGAAATCAAGAGGAGGAAGGCTCATTTGTTATCATTGTGGAAAAGACGAGCACATGAAAAAGGAGTGTTGAATCTGGAAGCGAGAACAAAAGGACAAAAAACTAGCCAAGATATCAACCAACACAAGCGAAGGTGAGACTACTGCTATAGTTTCAAAGAATGAATTTTTCATTATTGTTTCAATGGAAGATGCATGTTTATTTACATCCAACTATAGCATTGATTGGATCCTTGACTATGGGGCATCTTACCATGTAACCCCAAGTAAATATAACTTTGTTGCATATAGTTCTGGTAATTATGGTAAAGTGCATTTGGGAAATAATCACTTTTGCAGCATTGTTGGAGTGGGAGATGTCTAGATCAAGACAAAGGAAGGACAACATATATTATTGAAACATGTTAGGTATGTTCCAAAGATGTGCATTAATTTGATCATTGTAGGACAATTAGATGACAAAGGTTGTTCTACAAGCTTTGGAAAAGGTGGTTGGAAAAGTAATAAAGGGGCATTTCTCATGGCTAAAGGATCCAAGATAGGAATGTTGTATACATTAAGAGTGATATTAGAGAAATATTATGTGGTTGTTGTCATAAGAGCATAAATCTTAGCAGATTTGTGGCATAAGCATCTGGGTCACATGAGAAAGAAGGGTCTAAAAATCCTTGCTGGAAAAAATCTACTTCTAGGTTTTAAGTACTATAATCTTGATCTTTGTGAGCATTGTATATATGGTAGGCAACAAAGGGTTTTATTTACCAGAAGTGGCCATGAATGGAAAAAAACATTTGTTAGACTTGATACATTTTGATTTGTTTGGGCCAATAAACATTAATTCATTACGAGGATTTTCATACTTCATGACATTTATAGATGATGCATCTAGGAAGGTTTGGGTCTACCCTATGAAAAACAAAGGTGATTTATTCGAGATATTTCAAAAGTTCCATGTTGTCGTTGAAAGGGAAACTAATCAATTGCTCAATTGTTTGAGGATAGAAAATGGTGGGGAGTATTTCTCCAACACATTCAAAGAATATTGTAACAGGTTTGGCATAAAGCATGAGAAGGTTGTTCCTCTTACTCCTCAACAAAATGGTACTGCAGAAAGAATGAATCACACTATCATGGAGAAGGTGAGGAACATGTTGTCAAATTATGGATTGGAGAAGAATTTTTGGGCAAAAGTAGTAAAGACAACTTGCTACTTGATAAATCGATCTCCTACTATAGTTTTGGATGGTGGCATTCCCGAAGAAGTTTGGACTGGTAAACAAATAAATTATTCTCACCTAAAAGTCTCTGGATGTGAAGCATTTATGCATATTCCCAAATAGAATAGAACTAAGCTAGATGATCAATCCATGGAATGTATTTTTGGGGGATATGTGGATGGTGAGTTTGGTTACCGTTTGTGGGATCAAGTTCATAGTAAAGTCATTAGAAGCAGGGATATCATATTCAATGAGTTAAAGATGTTTAAGAAGTCTGCAGGTAATATGGAGGTCAAGAAAGTTGTTGATAGGTCTGTTGAACAACAAATTGATATTCCACCATTGCAAGAAAATGATGAGCATATTCAAGAGAAATCTAAACAACAAATGGAAGATGATGAACAACAACAACAAGAAATTGTACAACAACCATTACAAGAAGTTTAGCCTGAAAATGCACCACCACAATTGACCCGTAGACCTACTAGGCCTCACAAGCCTTCACAAATGTATCCTCCCTCAAATTATATTTTATTGACTAATGAAGGTGAACCTGATTGTTTTCAGGAGGCTTATAAAGTTGAGAACAACAAATAATGGAAGAAAGCTATGGAGGAAGAAATGGGGTCCTTGTTGGAAAACAAAACTTGGGAGCTGGTCAAGCTTCCAAAAGGAAGAAAAGCCTTACAAATGGGTATGCATGATTAAGCATGAGGGAGAAGGGAAAAATGAAAGATACAAGGCAAGGCTGGTGGTGAAAGGATTTGCTCGAAAAGAAGGTATTGATTTCACTGAAATATTCTCTCCTATTGTTAAGATGTCATCCGTTAGAATCATTCTTGGTCTTATTGTTGCTTTAGATTTAGAGTGTGGATAATTAGATGTAAAGACAACCTTCCTTGATGGTGAATTGGAAGAAGAGATTTATATGGAGTAGTTGGAAGGTTGCAAAATAAAAGGTAAAGAAAACTTGGTTTGCATATTGAAGAAGAGTCTCTATGGACTGAAGCAAGAACCTCCTTAGTGGTATAAGAAATTTGATTCATTTATGTTGGAACATGGTTTTAAAAGACTAGAGGATGACCATTGTTTCTACATCAAGAGGTATGGCTAAGAAAAGTACATTATATTATTGTTATATGTGGATGACATGTTAGTAGTTGGACATGATAAGAACATGATTAACAAGCTGAAGAAGGATTTGGGCAGCCAGTTTGTAATGAAATATTTGGGTACAACACAACAAACACTAGGCATGAAGATCATATGTGACATAAATGAGAGAAAATTGTGGCTATCACAAGAAAAATAAATTGAGAAGGTGCTTGATAGGTTCAATATGAAGGATGCCAAGCCAGTGGATACACCCCTTGCAACCCACTTCAAACTGAGTGTTGATTTGTGTCCTTGTGATGACAAGGAGAAGGAGGAGATGAATAAAATTCCTTATGCTTCAGTGGTTGGCAGCTTGATGTATGCCATGGTATGTACTCGTCCAAATATTGCACATTCAGTGGGAGTAGTGAGCAAGTTCCTAGCAAATCCGGGAAAACAACATTGACAAGCGGTAAAGTGGATTTTTAAGTATGTCAAGAGTACTAGTCATTATTTTCTATGTTTCGGTAATGATGATATTGTGCTTGAAGGTTATGGTGGGAGATGTGGTGAGAGATGTGAACACTAGAAAGTCCACTATTGATTATTTATATGCCGGTACATTGTTCTTAATTTTCTGCAATGATTTTGATAAAATGGCATGTATGAAGATTTTAGATCCAAACTAATCTTCCAAATCCATTGTTCTTCATTCCACGAAAGGACAAAGGCTGGAAACAAAGTCATTAATTACAACAAATTCACAATATATCTTCGACTCTATTGATCTTGGCCGAGGTTGGATTCTAGAGAATACGACTATATCAAGTCCATAGTTTGTATCATTGGTCAATATTATAGGGAGTGGGCTAACTCGGGAGCAATCTTCTCTCTCCATTTATTTTTTGACAGGTTTTTCGGTGGCCCACTTTTAAATTTCCGACCAATCCAGAACTCTAATCGATTTTCTGAGCATCTGAATTGGTTTAAAATGGGGCAAAACCCCTGGGATATGATTTTGAAATGCATGAAACTTTGATCCATGCAAAACTCAGACTACCCCTAAAAATTTGATCGGATTCAGATCCATTTTTTTGCTTGAAAAACAAAACTCAAAAAAAAAGATTACTCCTGAATTATCGTACTCCATATTATAACCTCTTCATCAAAGCAATTCCATCATCTCCTAGATTTCCAAACAAATTCCTAGAAATTTCTACTTCAGCGCTTTTCTTAAAAAATAAAAAAAATAAAAAAAAATAAAAATTCATTGACAAGACTTTGAACTTAATTAGCATGTTCTTGTAACGGACTGCCCCATACGCACATTTCACAATCTTGATAACATGAGCACGCTTCCCACGACCTCTTTATATCTTTTACATGATATAATCCAATAACAATATTTAGATTTTACTTTTGATAAGGCATGGTGTAATGCCAAAATCATGAACTCGTAAAGAGACATGGTATAAACTTATGGCATAATTAAATAGTGGAGAGATATGACATATTTTTTGAAAAGTGGGTCATGCAAACATAAGATGGTATGACATGAACTTATTAATCCCAAGACCAAGTGAAAGCTAAATTTTGGTTGGGTATTGAAGCTATGATATGGAAAAGAATCACGGCAAACCTGATAAGATTTAATAATATGTAGTTTGTATTTGGCATGGCATGGTAAAATTGCCAAATGAAGTTATGATATGGAAAAGAATCATGGCAAATCTGATAAGATTTAATAATATGTAGTTTGTATTTGGAGGGGTAAAATTGCCAAGGTTATAACTTTAAGGATATGGTATGATAATTATGAGATAAGATGATAAATAGGATATTGAAAATAAGGTATAAGATACCAATGTGTAATGTATAAAGTTTTAAATATAATTGGTATTAATAAATGATATCAATAATGATAGTAATATGTTAATTATGAATGTAAAATTTTAAGTGAGAAGTGGAAAAGAAATTATATTTACGACTTGAGAGTTATGAAAACTATGTCAAGTATCATATCAACTTTGTTGGAAGTTTCTGATGAAGATATCATTTTTGAAATGTGTAGTAGTAGTTGCTTGGTGAGGGTGCGCAAGATTTTGCGAAAGTAATGTGAATTGATGGGGCCTGACAACACTTTGTCGCCTAAGTACTATTGATCAAAATGGTCATCAACAAGAGCATATTTCTTTGTACTTGCATTTCAAGAAAAGAGAGGAGAGTGGTCTCATCTTCTCGCAAGGTTTTCTCTCGTATTGAGTTTATTTGTGGATGGTGTGTGAGTATGTATGTATGTTCTCTTTTTTTCCCATTTCATCTATTTCATACATCTCAAACATAAAACTAATAATTAAATAATTTGAGATCTAAAAGAAATTAACCTTCACAATAAATATTTTAATATTTTATTAGCTCTGTTGCGATGAACTGTCCAGTGGAATATCCATGAAAGTTTATAAATTAATGAGAATTATAACAAGTCTCTAATAAAATGTTCCACCTCCTAAACTAATCTCCAAACACAATAAAACCTCCCTAAAAAAAATTATAATCAATCCAAAAAAAATGTTAATTTTTTAATTTTAAATATGTCATTTTCATCATTTATTGTGAAGGATGAAGTCTCTCTCAATGTGTTTCATAAACATGGTTGTTCAAAATGCATGAAATGGATAAACATAGATTTTATGATAGGCCTATCACATGAAGACAATCATTCACATTGTAATAACATAAAAATTAAATATGAATTATAAT
>ML780465.1:452326-471846 GCA_009831015.1 Picea engelmannii
ACCCTAGATTTCGATTAAAGAAAAAGAAGGGGGTTGTTGGGGCCCAAAAATGTGCTCCACTGGTAGTGACTGTGTGTCATTGGTTATTAGTTTTGTGCTACTAGGAGTGGTTGTGTACCATTGGACATTAGTTGTGTACTACTATGAATAGACATAGTTGTGTTCTATTGGATGGCATTGTTCAGGTTTCCATGGAGACTACCACTAGTGTTGGAGATGATTTCTAGCTAGATGGATAGTGAGGTGATGCAGAGACATTGATCTACATCATGCAAGTACAACTTAGAGATGGTGCATTGACACCATGCTAGTACGAGTTAGAGATGATGTAGATGGTACTCCACATCATGCTAGATATGATCATGCTAGTACAAGTTAGATATGATGTAGAGAATCATACTAGTACAACTTAGATGTGATCATACAACTTAGAGATAATGTAGTGGAGATGATGGTTCTTGAAGCCATTGATGACATTCACCATCTGTTGGGACAGTCATTCTTCTAGGACGTAGGTACATATTAGAAGAATGGTCCTTGTATCACTCTGTTGAGTGAGTGACTTATTCATCATCATGCCTGAATACTTAGATGGAGTATGGCTTCGAGAGATGATGTAGTTTATGCTATCAGATGATACTGATAGTAGTGATGTTGCTCATGAATTGATCTACACGATCATGAGATATTCTATGTGGCTATGACGATGCTACCTGTTAATACCCCCATAGCTAGGAGGGAGTGTTGATATTATGGTAGTTATGAGAGGTATTAACCTCCATGTGTAACATTTGGATAGAATATAATATTCTGGAAGCAAGAGAAACCCTAAACAAATGTGTAGAAACCCTACAAGACAAGTCAACTAAGTAAAAGAATTAATATTAAATTATTAGATTCTAAAAGGACAAGTTGACCCAGACAAGTGACAAGAACCACTATAAATAAGAGATGATATAGCTCTTTTGTACATACACACTTCACACACTCTCTCAATCAAGTTTGGCACAAGTTTTTGGAGTTGCAGCTCCAATGATGGAAGGTGGATCTTCTGGGATGGTTCTTGTTTGTTAGAAAAACAAGATCATGGAGCAATAAAGTAAAACAAATGTGGAAATAAAACACAGAAGATACACAATAAAATAGAGACACATATATAGACGGTTTACCCAGTGTGGGCTATGTCCACCAGAAAAACTGTTAGGTCCTTCCTTTTTATTATCCAACAAATGAAGTGATACAACCTACAACACACCCGTTGTAACTTCCTCTTCCTTCTCTCACAATCTCCTCTCTCAGAATACAATATTCACAATAATACACAGCTGCAATACAATTCCCTTATAAATAGGGTTTTCTTCTAGGGAAAAAAACCCTAACATAACTTTTAGCGACATAGTTGCAACCTTATAATGAATGATCCATATTTACTATGAAATTACAATATACATTTACAAGACAATTTTTCCTTCGGGGGTTTTCCCCCGGGCCCCACGTGGAGGGGTGTACAATATTCATGGGGTATAAACATAGTTGAAAGCAATAACCTATGAAACATGAATATAATCAAACTCCACAACCAACAATCTCCCACTTGGAGACTGATCACAACAAGTCCATTGTTGTTATACCTGTTGGACTATACTCCACCTTGGACCTAGAAAAATTTTCATCTTCACCTTCATGCTTGAAGACCAACTGAAACTGAGTAGGAACTCAGTTTCTCTCTGGTTACTCCCTTTGTTAACATGTCTGCAGGATTTTGGCTAATGTGTATCTTTTCCAACTTCAAATGTCCATCTTCCTAGACAAATCGTATGAAATGGTACCTGAGATGTATATGCTTAGTCTTCGAATGGAAGGATAATTTCTTTGCAATATGAATGGCACTCTCGATGTCACAGTACAACCTTCTATTCTTTTTCTTCTTTCCCAATTCCTCCATAAACTATGTAACCAAATCATCTCTTTACTAGCCTCTGTAGCAGCAACATACTCTGCCTCTGTTGTGGAAAGTGTAACAACCTTTTGCAATTTAGAAATCCAACTTATTGTTGTTCCACCTACAGTAAAAACATAGTGACATACCCTATGGTTCTCCTCTTGCTATATTTATCACCTACATATCTGAATCAACATATCCTTGTAGAACAGTGTCTGAACCTATAAAACATAATGCATGAGTAGAAATACCTTTCAAATACATGAGAATCCACTTTACTTCCTCCCAATTTTCTTTACTTGGATTGTTCATATACCTACTCACAACTCCCATTGCATGTGCAATATCTGGTCTTGTGCAAACCATCACATACATCAAGCTGCCAATTGTTGATGAATAAAGGACCTTGGACATGTAATATATATCCTCATGTGTCTTTGGACACATTTCTTTTGTTAATTTGAAATGGATGGCCAAATGTGTACTAACTGGTTTTACATTCTGCATTCTAAACCTCTCCAACACCTTCTCTATGTAGTCACTCTGTGGCAATGTCAAATTGTAATTTTTCCTATCTCTTGTTATTCTCATACCAATGATTTTCTTTGTAGCACCCAAATCCTTCATCGCAAATGAATTAGCTAATTTCTTCTTGAGCACATTTATATCCTCCATATTAGACTCTGCAATAAGCATGCCATCTACATACAATAACAAGATAATATAGCTTCCATTTTCTAGCCTTTTAAAATAAACACAACGATCAGAATGACATCTACTATAACCTTGTTCTTTCATAAACCTATCAAACCTCAAATACCACTTCCTTGGAGCTTTCTTTAGTCCATACAAGATCTTCTTCAACCTACATACCAAATTTTCCTTCCCTTTGACCTCATACCCCCGTGGTTGCTGCATATAAATCTATTCCTCCAAATCCCCATGGAGAAAAGTTGTTTTTACATCTATTTGTTCAAGATGTAAATCTTCTACTGCCACAAGACTTAAAATAGTCCTAATTGAATTCATTTTAACAACAGGAGAAAATATTTCATCAAAATATATACCTTTCTTTTGTGCAAACCCCTTTACAACAAGTCTAGTCTTGTACTTATTTTTGCCTCCATCTTCTTCCTTCAACTTGTAAACCCATTTATTCTACAATGTTTTTTTTCCTGCAGGAAACTGAACCAAATCCCAAGTTTGGTTATTTACCAGTGAATCCATTTCCTCTTTCATGCCTTCCTCCCACTTCTTTTTAGTGTCTACCTACATTGCCTCTTCATAACATTCTAGTTCACCAGAATCAGTCAACAATAAATAATACAATGAAGGAGAGTATCATTCAGGGGGTCTAATTAATCTAGTAGATCTTCTAACAACACTTGCAAGAATTTGAGGTACTTGTTTCTCTTGTTGTTGTAAATTTTGATTTTATAGTACCTTTGGAATTTCTTTTTCAGTGATCTCATCAAGCACTCTGTATTCCATTTTTTCTTTTTCCTATTTCTTTCCCTGCAACTGATATTTGTAAATGACCTTCTCATTGAATATGAAATCTATACTCCTAATGATTTTGTGATTTTCATAATCCCATAAGCGATAACCAAAATCATTAATACCATATCCAATAAAGGTACACTTCTTGGATTTTGCCTCAAGCTTTGTTCTATTTTATTTATCAACATGGACAAATGCTTCACAACCGAAAGTCTTCAAAAAATAATCATTTACCTTTTTACCTGTCCATTCCTCCTATGGAATTCTATCATCCAAAGAACTTGAAGGTCCTATGTTTATTAAGTAAACAATAATATCTACAACATCTTCTCAGAACTGTAAGGTAAAACCAGCATGCAATCTCATACTACTTGCATGCTCCATGATTGTCATGTTCATCCTTTATGACACACCATTTTCTTGTGGTGTTCCTGGAACTTTATTCTCTCTACGAATCCCATGGTATGAATAGTAATCATCAAACTCCTTGCTGCAATATTCACCTCCATTTTCTTATACGATACACTTCAACCTTTTTTCTGTCTCATTCTCAACCAATTCTTTCCATTTCTTAAAAGTATCAAAAACATCATCTTTTTGTCGAATGTAATAAACCCAAGTTTTTCTAGTTGCATAATCAATAAAAGTAACATAATAATTAGAGCTACCAAGAGATGATACCTGATTTGGTCCCTATACATTTGTATCCACAAGATTTAATCTTTCACTCTTCTTTTATTTTCCAACTTTGAGAAATATGACTCTCTTTTGTTTTCCATAAACACAATGCTCACAGAAATCCAAATCAATTTGTTTAAGATATGGAAACAATTTTTTTTTTGTGAAGTATTTGCATCCCCTTCTCACTCATGTGTCCAATCCTATGATGCCATAGTGTTGTATCTACTCCTGTAGAAGCTAAAGAGATAGAAGAGTCAGTATTACCAGTACATAAATACAATGTATCTACCTTCTCTCCTTTTGCTATCACTAGTGATCCTTTGGTGACCTTCCACACCTTATCTGTAAATATGGATATACAACATTCACTTGCCAAATTCCCTATTGAAATCATATTTTTCCTTAGATCTGGAACATGTCTTGCCTCTTTCAACAACCATTTGTTTCCATTATTTTGTTTTATTTGTACCTTTCCCATTCCAACAATTTTTCATGGTGCATCATCACTCAAATGAACATGTCCAAAATCACCTTGAACTTAATATAGAAAATGTTTCCTATGGGGTGTGGCATGAAATGAAGCCCCTGAATCTACTACCCAAGACTCAGAAATATTATCTACATAAAGAGTCAAAGCATCTTGTAACACATCACATGTTACATTTTCCTCTTGATTTTTCTCCCGATGTTCATTTCTTTGTTTATTTGGAGATCTACAGTCTTTCTTCAGATGTCCTTTCTTTCCACAATTCTAACACTCTATCTTTCCCAGTCTAGATTTGGATCTGCCCTTCCTAGAATTCTCAAGATTGCCTGAGCCCTTTCCTCCATCCTTTTGTCTTCCCCTGTTTTACATATTTAACGCATTACCTGATGTCTCACCTGTTCTTTTCCATCACATTTCATCGCTAAGGATATCACCAACAATATCATCAAATTTTAAAGTGTTTGAGCTAGAGACAGAGTTACTTACAGCTATGCCAAGCCATTCCAGCTTTTTGGCAATGAGCACATGATTAGAAGAGCCCTGACCTCATCATCAAATTCCACTTTTACATAACTTAGTTGATTAGTAACTGTATTAAATTTATTTAAATGATTTACAACAGACCCACCTTCTAGCATCTTCATATTAAATAATCTCTTCATTAGAAATACCTTATTGGACACCAAGGGTTTTTCATACAATTTAGACAATGTGTCCATCAACTCCTTCATTGTATTTTCTTTTGAAATATTGAAAGCTATCGACATTGTGAGACTGAACCATATCATTCATAGTTCCTTTATGTCAAGAACCTTCCATTATTCGTCCATCATGGTCATCAGATTATTTTCTATTCTGCCCAATGGGAGGAATAGATCCTTCTGATATAAATAATCTTCCATATGCATCTTCCATAACTGGTAGTTTTGGCCGTTAAATTTCTCGACCCTAAACTTTCCATCTTTCGCCATTGCTCCCACTCGAACTAGGAACCCTCTTTTCTTGCGAGTTACCTTTCGCTATGATACTAGTTGTTATAAAAATAGGATCACAAAGTAATAAAATAAAATAAATTCCAAAATAAAACACAAAAGATACATAATAAAATAGATACACAAATATATGTGGTTCACCCAGTGTGGGCTATGCCCACCAGAGAAACTGATAGGTCCTTCCTTTTTATTATCCAACAAATGAAGGGATACAACCTACAACACACCCATTGTAACTTCCTCTTCTTTATCTCACAATTTGCTCTTTCAGAATACAATATTCACAATAATACACAACGACAATACAATTCCCTCATAAAAAAGGGTTTCCTTCAAGGGAAAAAAACCCTAACATAACTTCTATTGTCAGATCTGTGACCTTATAATGAACGGTCCATATTTACTATGAAATTACAATATACATTTACAAGGAAATTTTTCCTTCAGGGGATTTTCCTCCAACCCCCCACTGGGGGCCTTCTTGCCCCCAAATTCTATAAGGGGGGCAAGCCCCCCCTGTAACCCCCCTGCGTGGAGGGGTGTATAGTCTTCATGGGGTATAAATATGGCTGAAAACAAAGACCTATGAAACATGAAGATAATCAACCTCCACAACCAACATTGGTCTCTCTCTCTAGCACCATATAGCCTAATATGTGTGCCCTATCCTCTAGTATCTCTTGGTGGTATTCTTCATAAGTGCAACTGCAACTACATTTTTTGCAACCGTTGCAACTACAATGAATGCAACTAAGTATTGTTCTTATTTTGTGGCTTTGGGACTTTCTGTTTGGTTGGATATCTTTGCATAAAGATGAGCTCTATTGGTTATCTATTGGTTCTTGTTCTACTTTTAGAATCATTCTATCTAGAAAAGGTTATGGTTCTCGAGGGTGGTTGCATGCCTATGGTTGGGTGACAGTAGTGATATTGTCTATGGTAAAATGAACACATCTCTTTAATTCCAATAACTTGCATTGCATTGCTTGTTTTGCAATAGATCCTTCCTCAATGAATACTTGCAATATCAAACCCTTCTTTAATTACCCTAGGAAATTTACTAAAAAAAATAGAAAATATTGCATACCAATATTGAGAAAATAAGTCTTTATAGTCTATTTCCAACCATAAGAAATGAGGCAGGTGCCCACCTTATGTAGATAAGGTGCTCCCTAAAACCATACAATGAATACCATGAGCTAGAATGATACAATGTTCTCAATTAAACCATGATCTTGATATTGTGTTCCCAAGTGAAAACCATGGGATAATACCACAAGTAGTTACAACAAACCCTAAAATGTAGGGGTTCCCTCCTCATAATGTGCAAATGCTAACTAAATGACAAAAGTGTAGTCTATGAGGGCATGAGAACAAGCGTGCCCTCTTCTAAATGAGCTAACAACATCTTTAGAACAAGTGTGGAGTCAAAGGAGGCCCAAGAACAAGGGTTTCCCCTTAACTAACCCCAACAATCATGCACACATGTGGATAAATAAGGAATAATGAAGTGCACCTTTCTAGAAGTCTCTAGAAATCGCACATGTGATTCTAGGAGAGGGAACGTGCACTTAGGAGAAGTGTTCACACATGTGCCAAGTAAATACACCTCCAAGTCTCTCATGCATGCTCCATATGATAATAAATGTATAAATGTTGATGTGGACACCTCTATGATGATGTGGTAGCCCTGTCATCACCCAACATGATGTTGTCATGGATCCCAATGTAGTGTCACACATCCCAAGAAAAATGGCATGGATCCGAATGTAGGTAGATATGGTTGAATACATGAACATGGATCCCAAGGAAATGTCATGGATCCCAAGGAAAATTCATGGATACCAAAGCATAATGCATGGTCCCAATGTGGGGCACCAACCGATAATGATGAATAAAGCCTCAAAACAAGTCATTAGGCAATGCACATTAAGTAATTCCTTTTAAAAACCCGTTGACGCGCGTAATTGACACACCATCAACTAGAAGGCCAAATCCAGACAAGGGTTGTCTAAATAACCCAATCCTTTTGGAATGAAATGGCCTGATGGGTTTAATGGCTTTGTTGGCCAACTAAAATCCTAAAAATAATAAAATAAATTAAACTAATCTATAAAGCTATGATACTAAGAATATAAGTTTAATAATTTACAAGCGTCAAAATAGAAACATGAATATGTGCATATGATTATGAACAATGTATATACAACTTACAAGATTTACTAGATATCTTGCGAAACAATTTTTTTTGAAATTGTTTATAGAAGAGATAAAGAAAGCACATACATGTTTCTGTTTTCTTCTAAATATCTAAAGATCTAAAACTAACGAATGGTAATCAAATAATATTTGAAATAAGAATACGTAAACAGTGAAAAGCTAATTCATGTTGTTATTATTTCATTAACCAAATATTTTAAATAAATAACAAGTAAACTAAACTGTAACTAATTGACTAAAGTGAATTTATCCCCCTGTGCAATTTCAAGACTCCTGACTGTTCATCCTACGAGAGAAACCTGTAAAAGAATAGTGCTAATTCTCCCAGAATAAACTCGAAGATGCATTGGAACGAGTATATAACGACATAATGATAAATGTATAGATCTCGTGATCTTATAATAATGAACATTTATAATAGAGGAAACTCAATACAAAGCATTCATATAATCCATCATCCAATATCCAACATAAATCAACAATATTTAAATGGCAGATTGATCATAGATGTAGTATGGAAAAACAAATTACAGACACAATTAAAGTACTTAATAATATGAAATACCATACGATAACCAAACTAAAGTTGCATCAAATGTAATAACATTTCATAAGATAGAGGCAAAAACATAATGGGGTAGGCGTCACACAGGTCTAAAGCCAAGTAGTGAACAACTTCTCCATATCAGTCTTCAAAGTCATATGTCCATAATGTATCCCAGCCAAATATGTCTTCACTACAAAGAGTGACCAGTATTTAAACTAGCTTAGGATTCACATACTCTTATCATGCAATATAGAGTGCAATCCCCAAAAAATAGATAGTATTACAAAAATAGTAAAACTAGAAACTACTAATGTATGAGTTGGTTTGTCAAAAATAATAACAAAGTTTTATCTGCATAAAAGAAAGAAACTATTGAATCATAAAGCGTATGATCCAAGATGTTTTCCCCATGTAATCAACATAATAATCATCAATTTCCTGTGGATAGCAAAATAAATTTGATATTCAGAAAATAGTGCTAACTAATATTCAGAAACAGATTGGCTACAGAATCATAGATTTTGTAGCTAGTATTATTATAAAAAGAAATCAAAATTAAATCTTCCTATTTTGATTTTTTATAACAGAATGAAATAAAATCAAACAAAATCATTTTTACGATTAGAAATTAGCAAATGAAGGATCAGATAGTTCTGAATTTATGATGACTTTGAAGTTGGTTGTATTTTTTATGATTATATTACCGAATCTCTTGGGTCTTTTATTTGCCCTTTCTGTGTGTGCTTTCAACTCTTGGTTCTCTCGTTCTAGTAGAGAATTTCGACCAGATAGACGTTTTAATTGAGCCTGGAACAATGGGATGTCCCTGTAATAACGCTCTATCCAATCTAAGCAACAGTCACAATGTATTGGTGCAATGTCAAACCGATGTGGAATGTACTCAGCAACGAGTATTTTGTTCTTCCCTGCGGATTGTTTCAAGTTGTGACTAATGCCAACAAATCCTTCTTGGCCTTTATTACACAGGGGTAATCTAGAAATGAAGTCATACTTTCAACTTGGGCAGTAGTTTTGTTTCTAGGACATTGGTTGTCCCGATCTTCCTGAGCCAGGAAATCATTTATCTCTTGATCTAAACAGTGATCATTGACCTCAATCATAGAGATCGAGCTCAAATGATCCTTTTTTCAATTCTGTAAACTCCTAGATATCAATTGACCATATCTCTTATTCATAAAATTCAAATTCAAGATTTTCTTTTTCTTACCCTAACGAATTTTCCTTGTAGTTGGTTTATCATTATGGTTCTGGTTAGGTTTGTTCGCAAGCATAGGGGAAGCTTTTCATTTTAATTCGTCCACTACATGTTCCAACAATTTTATGGGTGAAAACATACATCGTGATTTCTTAACCACGGGGGTTTGAAAAAAAATAGACACAAATTCATTAATCTCATAACCATCAGGTGAATTGAAACCCCGTCTTTCGATCACAGGACTATCAAAACTAGGGTTTACATTTAAATTAGGGTTTACATTTAAATGCAAGCTCATTGTATTGTCGGCTTGGGAAAAACCATTTCGGCTCAGAAAACTCTCCCAATTGTCCCCGATTTGTGATAGGTTTGATAGCAACATGATTTTAACGAGCCTGTGATGAAAAAGACTTGAAAAAGAGTTCATGCTCTGTCACTTATAGCGTTTTGAAATTTTATAAAGGCTCATTAAAAAGTAGAATGACATGTTCAAATCAAACCCTATGAATAACATGAGCAGTCAGATGTGGTATAAAAAGACCAAACCATACTGGCCTTCACATGTGATAAAATTTTTCAAAATTAAAATGAGGTCATGCCAGCGGGGTTTCAGGATGTTAATGGGAATACCTTTATGGCAGCAGGTAGACTCGTGTGAAACCATGAACAAGCTCCATGGAACACCCTCCATTTTGGCATTTTTAAACCACTTTTCACCTTCCTGCGGGATTCCTGTTGCCTGGGATACAAAGTCCTCTGTGACTTCCAATTGGACATCCCCAACCTTAGCTATGAACCCATCAAATGGCTGCGCAAAGGCCTAAGCGACTGTAAGATTGTAACATTCAAATTTCTTGAGGAAGATATCCCAACTGTGAGCCTTCAAATAATCTATGGTGTCATTGTGGGCAAGAAGAGCTTGACAACCATTCGGCTCGATTCGAACCACAGGGGCCATGGACACTATGCAATAGACACAAAAGATATCACAGGATGTAGGTTTCGTCTTCCAATAAACGAGTAGCAGAGAGAGGTATGTGCAAACTAAAATGGCTTGAAAACTAGGAAGTTTAGAGATTTCCATTCTACAATAACTTAGGTTTAGAGATACAGGGAAATGAAGGGCGCGTAGATCTAAGAGCCATTACCCATAATGAATATCAAACCCTTTATCATCATCAAATGACAATTCAAATAATGAATGGTTTCATTAATGCATAGGACAACAGGGTGAGGTGTAGTCATGGGTACAACATACTAGTACCTAGTGACATGAAAGTTGATATGACTGTTTAGGGCATGAAACCCATATCAAAAGTTAATCCAATGTTTTGCGCATTCATTCATTCCAAAAATAAAACCAAAAGATCAACCATAGAACCAATTAAGTCATGATACCCATAATACATAAAAATCATGGTGATGATTTAATCAATGAGTTTATGAAACTTGAATTTTAGCAACATATGGGTGCCTTCAAAGTGAAATTTTTTAGGTAGAAAATATAACTACATAATCATTACTCAAACCAAGTTTTTTATTTATATTCATGCTCACAGTCATGAATTTCAAAACAAAACAAGTGAAAAATTAAACGAAAAAATTCATAAGATAAGTTTAGCCCAATCATTTGCCTCGAAACTCAGAAACATAAGAATTTATAAATGCAAGGAGGTGGCAACTATAGAAAGATATAATCTCTTTGTGGTAATTTTAATTGTGATAAAAATTGACATAAATGATGGCTGCCAACAATGACGAAATACTGGGCAAAGCAATTATCTCTACATCACCAGAAAATTTATCTCAGGGGGTTAGATGAAATAATTTTTTAGAAATAGTCAACAACAGATCAAGCATTCCAATCACAACTCAGAAAATAGCGTAGTTTAGCATTGTATGTATTTATGTTAGAAAAAATAGTCTAGTATCTTATTTAGATTACATGTATAGCGACGTTTATACAAATAACTTCGATACTGTTGACAGAGCCACTGCTGCCAGTAGGCATCCATAGCCTCAGCAGGGATGCCATTTAACCCACTCTAGTACCTCTGTCCTTCCCAAGAGTTGTCCATTCATGATAAAAACATCTTCATGCTTGATCATATCAACAAACATACCTGAGAATGTTCTTAAACCTGGCATTTCTTCACTGTCAGCGGGACTGTTCAGTACCCTGATGAAGTTGCCTTGGTATCATGAGTGCATTTACCCACTGCCAGCAGACCTGTTTAGTGTCCTGGTGGGTTTGAAAACACTTCCCACACATTGCAGTGCTTCCAAATCTCTAAAACTTGTTTATAATTTCCAGAACTTCATGATATTCAAGAGAGCGGGGTGATACTGAAGATTTCATGATCTGGTAATGAAAAGATTGATCATTTAAGAATCATTTTTCTGTTCTGATGACTTTTATCATGATTTGGACAATTAGGTTTCTGTTAAGAAACCATCTCTAGGATGGGAAAGCACAATTGAGTTGTCCTCATTAAAATAGGGATGACGTTAGAAGTTCGTTAAGGATAATCACATCTTCCTGTGATTTTAATGAGATACCAAAAACACTAATTGCACAAAAACTTCCCTCTGCTGATCTGAGTTTAGCATTTACTATTCAGGTGCTTGAAAAGTTACCAACTACTGCTAATGAATAAGAATTATGATTCCCTTCAACAAACGAATGGTGATTCAGACATAATCAACACCAAATAAAAAAACAAGCAAAATGAAAAGAACCAAAAAAAAATAAAAATTAAAAAAATTAAAAAATATTTACAAGAGGGTGGATCAGAAATCACCAAGAAAAATATCTCTTGAGAGTCTGGAAGAGAATAGAAAAATCCTTATTAATATGAGTGCATTCCTACTCATGGCACCTTGGGTCGGGGTTGAATTGATAGTTCAAATTTACTTATCTCTTTACTTTCCATTTAAAATTTTCATGATGATACTGGGTTTTTGAAAAGAAATATTCAACAAAAAGTAAAGAGAAAATATTTAAAGTGGACTTCCCTGACAACATTCATATCATGGTTCTCTTGGTGTGCCCACTTTTGTTCATAACTACATTATTACAAAGAGAAACTATGAGAAATAAAACTAAAGGAAACCTACTCCTAAGCCTACTCTAAACTATTAAATATATCAAAATGCTAAGTAAAATTGTATTTCCAGTGCATCCACAAGAACATCTTCAATCCTGCAAGGCATAGAAAATCGAAAATCAGCACAAAAGAATGTAATATTTGCAGATACAAAAGAAATATGTCATGCTTACCTCCTATATATTCATTTAAAAACAAAGAAATCATGACCTTACCATTCTTTTGAAACTTCTTGATATATGAATCCTCTAGCCATTCTAAGATTGTGTCATTAGGATGCAAACTATGACTTCGACGAAATAGATATATCCATGGGGAAAACATCATAAGAGGATTCATGACATCAACTAGATTGTTGGTTTGAACACTTCCTTTGATGAGATGGACCATTTTAGAACGCGAAGCATAATCATTAGAATTCAAACTAACCAAAGAAAGAATATGCAATGTAGAATGTTTGATCTCCATAAGAAAGAGTGCATTGTCTTTTTAAAAAATAAATCGTGTAAAATCATATTGCAAGATGTCTTTTTCCCATGTAAGTGATGAAAGTGAAAGAGCATCAAATATGACTTCATAAATGTTATGTTTGGAATTAATTTCACCAAATCTTGGCATATCGAAAAGATCTGATTGTGACGGAAAAGAGTAAGATACCATGGGTAAAGTATCATGTCCACCAAAATCTAAGAAAAGATCAGGATATAAAGAGTAAAAGGAATCAGAAATGATCACATGAAAATAATCTCTTGAGCTATGATATCTAGCAATGGTATTCTCAAGACATTCTTCTTCACTTTCCTTAAAACCTTCACTCTGATTTGGTGATAAATTCTTCAACATAATATGATCATCTAAATTTTCCTTTTTAGGATAGATACTTCAAAACTTTCATGACAAACATCTAATCTTTCCTGTGGATAAGGTATGATTTGTAGATCAGGGTTTAAGATTTCTTCTTCCAATTGCAGATCTACATCTCTAATCAGTTTCATTGGAATGTTAGAAATCTTAAGATCGTTTTCATTACCTAAGTGTTCTTCAATAACTAAATTTAAGTACTGATCAGAGAAAGAGTTAGAAGAATGAGGACATTCACCTTGACCCAACACGAATCTTCTTTCACGATGGTCGAGGACTAAAAATACAATGATTCAGAGGAAAAACTAATCCGATTGTCAGTAAGAACCTTTTCAATAGATTCTACCTCCCTTGCTTGTTCAAAATTTTCGAATGGATTCCTCTCATGCTGCGAACAAAATTCTTCTTGCAATTGAGTGATAGGATATGTAATTGATTCATCATTCACGATTGAATATGATTGGATGAAAGGGATGCAAGAATCATAGAGGATATTTAGTACAAATGACATGTCATCAAGATTAAATTTATAGAGAACATGATGGATTCTTGTTGAAAAGCCTTCTAGAGATGAATTGCCATTGATTAGTAAAGTTTGAAATTCTTCACATAATTGATTGTAATCATAGTTTTCAAAAGCATCTAAAAATTCCTCTACAAATTGAAACCAATAAAAAATGTGATATGCTAGAAAATACTCAAACCAATGTTTAATCCGACCCCTAAAAGTAAAATAAAACAATCTGTATAAAACCTTTAAATCAGAGATATCATGCTTGATGCATTTACACCAAAACTTGTTAATGTGGTATTTTTTAGATACATCCCCCCCACCATCAAGGTGAGTTTGGACAAGCGAGAGACTATCTCGTTGGGAATATCAGGTAATCAGAAGTGGAAAGCATGTTCCAACACAGTGATTTGGGGAGCCATGGGGAAATTAAATACATTCAAAATAAAGGCTCTTACAAGGCTAGCTTGTTAGTCGCCCCTCCTTCTAGTGCCATTTTTTGATGGGCGTAAGTGGCACACCGTCAACTAGAAGGTCAAAGCTAGACCAGGGTTGTCTAAATAACCCAAGCCGTTTGGAATGAAATGACCCGACATGTTTAATGGCTCCGTTTGCCAACTAAAATCCTAAAAATAATAAAAGAAATGAAACTAATCTATAAAGGTATGATACCAAGAATATAAGTTTAATAATTTACAAGCGTCAAAATAGAAACATGAATATGTGCATATGACTATGAACAATGTATATACAACTTGCAATATTTATTGGATATCTTGCTAAATGAATGTTTTTGAAATTGTTTGTAGAAGAGATAAAGAAAGCACATACATTTTTATGTTTTCTTTTGAATATCTAAAGATCTAAAACTAACGAATGGTAATCAAATAATATTTGAAATAAGAATATGTAAATAGTCAAAAGCTAATTCATGTTGTTCTTATTTCATTAACCAAATATTTTAAATAAATAACAATTAAACTAACTTGTAACTAATCGACTAAACTGAATTTATCCTCCTGTGCAATTTCAAGACTCCTGACTGTCCAGCCTATGTGGGAAACCTGTAAAAGAACAATGCTAATGCTCCCAGAATAAACTCGAAGATGCATTGGAACGAGTATATAACGACATAATGATAAATGTACAGATCTGGTGATCTTATAATAATGAACTCTTATAATAGAGGAAACTCAATACAAAGCATTCATATAATCCATCATTCAATATCCAACATAAATCAACAATATTTAAATGGCAGATTGATCACAGATGTAGTATGGAACAACAAATTACAGACATAAATAAAGTACTTAATAATATGAAATACCATACGATAACTAGACTAAAGATGCATCAAATGTAATAACTTTTCATAAGATAGAGGAAAAAACATAATGGGGTAGGCGTCACACATGTCTAAAGCCAAGTAGTGAACAACTTCTCCATATCAGTCTTCAAAATCATATGTCCATAATGTATCCCAGCCAAAGATGTCTTCACTACTAAGAGTGACCAATATTTAAACTAGCTTAGGATTCACATACTCTTATCATGCAAGATAGAGTGCAATCCCCCAAAAATAGATAGTATTACAAAAATAGTAAAACTAGAAACTACTAATGTATGAGTTGGCTTGTCAAAAATAATAACAAAGTTTTATCTGCATAAAAGAAAGAAACTACTGAATAATAGAGTGTATGATCCAAGATGTTTTCCCCATGTAATCAAAATCATAACCATCAATTTCCTGTGGATAGCAAAACAAATTTGATATTCAGAAAATAGTGCTAACTAATATTCAGAAATAGACTAGCTACAAAATCATAGATTCTATAGCTAGTCTTATTATAAAAAGAAATCAAAATTAAATCTTCCTATTTTGATTTTTTATAACAGAATGAAATAAAATCAAACAAAATCATTTTTACCATTAGAAATTAGCAAATGAAGGATTAGACAGTTTCAAATTTATGATGGCTTTTAAGTTGGTTGTATTTTTTATGATTATATTACCGAATCTCTTGGGTCTTTTATTTGCCCTTTCTGTGTGTGCTTTCAACTCTTGGTTCTCTCATTCCAATAGAGAATTCCAAGCAGCTAGATGTTTTACTTGAGCCTGTAACAACGAGATGTCCAGGTAATAGCACTCTATCCAATCTAAGCAACTGTCACAATGTACTGGTGCAATGGCAGACCGATGTGGAATGTACTCAGCAATGGGTATTTCGTGCTTCCCCATGGCTTGTTTCAAGTCATGAATAATGCCAACAAAACCTTCTTGGCCTTTCAGACACAGGGGTAATCTAGACACAAAGTCATATTGTTCAACTTGGACAGTGGTTTCGTTCTCGGGACATTGGTTGTCAGGATCTTCCTGAGCTAGGAAATCATTTATCTCTTGATCTGAACAGTGATAATTGGCCTCGATCATAGAGATCGAGCTTAAATGATCTTTTTTTTTGATTTTATAAACTCCTAGATATCAATCGACCAAACCTCTTATTCATAAAATTCAAATATGAGATTTTCTTTTTCTTACCCTTAATAATTTTCCTTGAAGTAGGTTTATCATTATGGTTCTGATTAGGTTCATTCACAAGCACAGGGGAAGATTTTCCTTTTAATTCGCCCACTACCCGTTCCAACGATTTTCTGGATGAAAACATACATCGTGATTTCTTAACCACAGGGGTTTTCAAAACAATAGACACAGATTCATTAATCTCACAACGATCTGGTGAATTGAAACCCTGACTTTTGGTCACGGGACTATCAAAACTAGGGTTTACATTTAAAGGCAGGTTCACTATATTGTCGGCTTTTTAAAAACCATTTCGGCTCAGGAAACTCTCCCAATTGTCCCCGATTTGTGATAGGTGTGATAGCAATGAGATTTTAATGAGCCCGTGATGAAAAAGACTCGACAGAGAGTTCATGCTCTGTCAGTTATAGTGTTTTGACATTTTATAAAGGCTCATTAACAAGTAGAATGACATGGTCAAATCAAACCCTATGAATAACATGAGCAGTCAGATGTGGTATAAAAAAACCAAACCATACCGACCTTCACCTGTGATAAACTGTTTCAAAATTAAAATGAGGTCATGCCAACGAGGTTTCAGGAGGTTAATGGGAATACATTTAGGGCAGTAGGTAGACTCACGAGAAACCATGAACAAGCTCCATGGAACATTCTCCATTTTGGCATTTTTAAACCACTTTTCACCTTCCTGCGGGAGCCTTGTCACCTGGGATACAAAGTCCTCTGTGACTTCCAATTGGACATCCCCAATCTTAGCTCTGAACCCATCGAATGTCTGTGCAAAGGCCTGAGCGACCGCAATATTGTAACCTTCAAATTTCCTGAGGAAGATATCCCAACCGTGAGCCTTCAAATCATCTATGGTGTCATCGTGGGCAAGAAGAGCTTGACAACCATTCGGCTCGATTCAAACCATAGGGGCAATGGCCACTACGCAATAGACACAAAAGATATCACAGGAGGTAGGTTTCGTCTTCCAATAAACGAGTAGCAGAGAGAGGTCTATGCAAACTAAAATGGCCCGAAAACTAGGAAGTTTGGAGATTTCCATGCTGCGATAAATTAGGTTTAGAGATATAGGGAAACAAAGGGTGCATAGATATAAGAGCCATTACCCATAATGAATATCAAACCCTCGATTACCATCGAATGCCAATTCGAATAATGATGGTTTCATTAATTCATAGGACAATAGGGTGAGGTGTAGTCATGGGTACAATAGACCAATACCTAGCGACATGAAAGTTGATATGATTGTTGAGGGCATGAAACCCATATCAAAATTTAATCCAATATTTTGCATATTCATTCATTCCAAAAATAAAACCAAAAGATCAACCATAGAACCGATTAATTCATGACACCCATAATACATAAAAATTGCGGTGATGATTTAATCAATGAGTTTATGAAACTTGAAGTTTAGCAACATATGGGTGCTTTCAAAGTGAAATTTCTTAGGTAGAAAATATAACTACATAATCATTACTCAAACCAAGTTTTGTTTATTTAAATTCATGCTTACAGTCATGAATTTCAAAACAAAACAAGCGAAAAATTAAATGAAAAAAATCGTAAGATAAGTTTAGCCCAATCATTTGCCTCAAAACTCAGAAACATAAGTGTTTATAAATGCAAGGAGGTGACAACTACATAAATATATAATCTCTTTGTGGTAATTTTAATTGTGATAAAAAACGACATAAATGGTGGCTTCCAACAAAACCTTGTAACATAAGTTAATTTTATAATTTTCCTAATTTTACCATGGTGGAACAACCTTACCCTTATTACATGTGTTAATTCCTAGGATATAAGGTATTTCCTAGGTCACTTGGTTAGAGATAGGTAAAAATGATGAATTATTGATGGAAAGGGAAGTGGAACTTCATGTTTTGACCCTCAAAATAATAAGTAATGATCTATAAGGTATTTTAACTGGTCCAACTAGCTTTCTAGAGCTAGAAATCTTCATTATTTACACATGTAAGATTTTAAGAGGGAACTTTGCTTAGAGTTACCACCTCGACACTTTATTTATTACCTATTTTTTGTATTTTCTTTGATTTTTCTTAGAACTTTCTTTAGATATGCATATTTTAGCATAGGACTTTGGGGTTGGGCATTTTTAATGTTGGTACAATCAAACAAAATAAAAATTATTTTTTATCATTAAGAAGTGTTATTAGATCATACCCAATGTTTATTATGTTCATGACTAGGTAAGAAACCATCACACCATGTCTAAGCAAGAATCCCACATACAAGAACATATCACATCAACTGAATGAAAGATTATGTGTGAAGTACCATCTGTGAGTGCACATAACATTTGAGGTTTAAGGAATAGGAATTGATATACCATGGTAGAGTCATCTAAAAGAATTCATGGGTTGTCATGAAGCTAGATCATCATGTATCTGATGGAATAACTAGAAAAACAAATTTTAATAAAAAAATATGTGTAGGAGAGCTCATCAAAGAAACAACATTGCACCCCTGAGAGAGTGGTCTAGAAGTAATTTCCCTTGAAGGGGAAACGGATCCTATTTATGAAAATAAAGTACATGATAGTCTACAAGAATACTAAATGAGAGGGTTAGTAAGTCAAATATTCCCTTATATCATTGAAAAAGAAACACATTCTTGATTATTATTCCTCTTACATCATGTGTTTCTCATACTTGTATTAGGATCTCTCACATGTGAAGAGTAATTTTAGTTTTAATATTTTTTTTTGTAAGTCGTTGGATATTACATATTATGGAGGATAAATTGCATGAAATGGTAGTATACTTTCATTGCTACCCACTAGTCCCTATATACATTGAACAATAATAATAAAAAGTGGATTCATAACATTGATCAAGTTGAGGTTAACAAAGAGTTTTCATAACATTGATCAAGTTGA
>ML780465.1:478118-535371 GCA_009831015.1 Picea engelmannii
ATGGGTTCATTACAAAAATGACAAGTATTTAAAGACCTCCCACAGGGTAAAACATCTCCGTGGGAATTATCAAAACAATTTACAAAAATCTGGGGATAATATCCCAAATCTCTATTTCTGACTCAAGCTAACAACCTAAAACAAAACCATATCCACAGTATCTCCTAAACTGCCATAGCATGCCCAATTGATCATTGTAATTCGTATGCACCTGAAAGAAGACAAAAAAAGACAAGTTTAGAGGATATTTTATTGATAAAATTGACAAAAATCTGATTCTCAAGACTAGCTACAGAATCTTACTATTCTGTAGCTGGTCTAAATTGAACACATAATCGTTTCAAAACCAATTCAAATCTTAAAGAATTATATTCAAACCATTAAACAAATATTTGATTGCTAATTAGAAACCAAACGAATCATTCAAATCAAAACTGCTATGCTAATTTGAGAGAAAACGAAATTGTGGTCAATCGAATGATAATAGAGATACATGCACTCTGTTCAATTTGTTATCACCAATTCGAGGTAAACAGAATCGCATTAGATAATTCGACAGCAATGAAATCATTTTCATGAACCAATTCCAATCGACACAAACTGTAACCGATTAAAAAAATCATGCATGTAGTAGTTTATGTCACTTCAGCCATTAACAAAATCATTGTCGAATCCAAACATAATCAACAGGATCGTTTTTCAAATTAATATAACTGTATCAAACATATACAAATGATCATGATAATCGTGGCACGCAACAATCATTTGCAAATCAAATCAAACAGGAACGAATCGAAACAGTTTGGGGTCGACACAATCATTATGTAAAATCGTATTAATCAACACAGCTCCACGATTTTAGCAAATAGATCTTTTGCACAGGTCGAATGTAATCAAAATCCAAACGAGAATATTGATTCAATACAAAATAGAGTCGTTCCTGGTAAGTCGAAGTCAACAGGGTTGTTTTGAGTCTATTAGAGGCAAACAAAACTAATCGAAATCAAACTCAATCGACTATCTTAAATTAGACGAACAGAATTGATTTAAAAACAAGCCAAACATGATAAAAAACAAATCAATGGCTTATACTAAACTAGGCATGAAAAAATCGTACAACCAAATCATAACTACATTTGAGTTTAGTAAAATGAATCTACTGTACAGGATCCACAACATAACCGTTTTTGATGATCAAACTATAACAGAATCATTTTGAATGTATTAAAATGAACAGAGCTAATTGAAAACAACTTCAATCAATTAATTCAAGCGAACTTACAAAGAAAAATTGATGTCAAAACACATACCTAGGAAACTCAGTCATGATAATCTTGAATTGACAAAGGCTGTTTCCGCTTCGACATTCCTGAAGACAATCGAACCAATGGTTTTTTGTTTCTTTTCACTGGCTTGTAGCCTGTGGTTCTCCTTCGCCAGCACTATTACCTGTTCTTCTAATGCTTTGATCTTTGATTGCAATAGGGGAACGTCGATGTAATAACACTCTAGCCAAGCATTACATTAGATACATGATGGTTTCTCGGGCTTTTATAACACAGGCGAGGGTTTGTTTAAGCCACCAGGGGTTTCATTGTGCAGCTTGATTCCCGGGTAATTAGGGTTGTTTTTGAGGCACGGGGGAAAATTAGATACATAGTCATATAGTTTCGTAGAGCATAGGCCATGGGAATAAAGGTACTCTTCAACTAGGAAATGCTCAATATCGGAGTCCAAGTCCTCGCTCAGCACTATGGGATTTTGGTCGATGTTCTATTTAGGTTTGTTCCGGGCGAGTCTTGATATCAAACAAGAATTTTTCTTCCCCCTACCGTTGACAACATTGTTACCTCTGCCTTTCTTACTCACCGGCTTCTTGACAGCCTCATTCTTGTCTTTTGTACAAGGGTTGGTTATGATGTCGGGTAGGTCGATGTCAGGGAAAACTGAGGGTTTGGCAGGGGGTAGAAGGATATGAAATGGCATGGGTGGCCCAACCATAGTCTCACTGATCACAACCTTGTCGATTTGAATAGACACCAGATTAGCAAAGCCATTTCTAGATAGAAAGGCTTGCCAATTATTGCCATGAAGGCTCAAATGGTGGACGACGATGAGTTTAATCAAGCCGTGATGAAAAAGGCTGCTATTAGCCTTCTCACGCTTGAATCTCTTAGACATCTTGTAAAGACTACGCAATAAGTAATGTGGCATGTTCAAAGGATAGCCCATGAAATTCATCAACAACCGGAGGTGATACAAAAATACCAAGCCATACCGACCTTCATAGGTCACAAACTGTTTAACAATTACCAAAAGGTCATGCCACCTGGGTTTGAGGGTAGAAATAGGCATACCTTTATCACAGGACACAACCTTTTGTGATACAAATAGCAAAGGCCATGGCACCTCGTCGACTTTGGAGTTTTTAAACCACCTTTCACCTGTAGCTGCTAGTCCTGTAGCAGAGCTTATGAATTTCTCATTCAGCTCGAGCTGTATGTCACCGATTTTAGCCCTGCACCCGTTAAAGGTGAGGGCAAATTGTTGGGCAACTGAATGGTTGAAACCCTAAAAACTCTGTATAAACACCAACCAACCACTGTTTTCTAAATCCTTACGGGCATTATCGAAAAGCAACAGAGTTTGGTTACCATTTGGCTCTATGCGCACCACCGGTGCCATAGACAGGAGCACACGATGAGCAGGGTGCAGGGGCTAGGGTTCGAACATAGTATATGCAGGGGCAGAATGCTCACAAGGTTAACCGAAAACACTAGGGGTGACCCGGGATAGGGGAAAATCATTAATGACAAAACGTGCAAGGGTGGTGGAGCTAGTTCCGCCCATGCAAAACAGTCATATCCCATAGTACAACCGCCGACGCATATAAATATTCAAATATTACTGTTGCATATGTTAAAAACCATGCCATTCAATCAACCAATGAAATCTATGGTAAGTCGACCAAACATTTGCACAAGCCATAGTTTTAGCATAGTTTTAAAACCAAAGCAATAATTTGAAATCAACACCAAGGGTACAACTACAATTGTCAATGTATTTTCATGAAACCAATGTGTCAAGGGAATTGATCAAAGGCTATAGAAATGAAACCATCAAAAAATCAATGATTGAATCACAACCCTTAACAAATCATCACAGCTTCATAAAAATGGAAATTATACTAACAACATAAATGCCAAATGAGTAAAGAATCTTGGAGTCTTGCCAATTGTATAACAATAAGTAAATTGGACACACAATGAAAATAGAGACAAGAGTGATCATAACAATCCAGCGACGTTTTTAATATGACTTCGAAATCAAAATTTTCACGCTTGCAGTCGTGAAAACAAGAACAAAGACAGGTGTGAGAATGCGCGAAATAATAGTTTTGTTTTATTCCAAGGTCGCGATGAAAATCAAGGTTTGCGAAACACTGGTGTAGGCAGCTTATAAGGACAGTATAAAAATGCAAATTGTCTGCCAACACTCCCATAGAGAGCTCAAGCATCCTTCCCAAGATCCTAGATGAGCTCACTATCCATTCCATACCTCTTCTCTTTTGGCTCGTCTCCAACTATTACCTGTGGACGCATGCGGCTCCGGTGCTGGAGATGGCGAAGAACCGGTTTGAACCTTAGTTATTGTATGTGCTCTTTCTAGTTGGAGTGGATGAGGATTTATGTGGAACAATGCATGGATTTCTGTAGCATAGCCAGAACTTCAACCTCGTCAATCTGTTGGCGGCTACATGTTCATCTTCTTCCTCTCTGCAAACTCCTACCGAAGACCCCTAATCGGTGCTTCTAATACAAGAACATCATCAGCCTCATATTTGTGTTTGTTGTGTTGATGGGTGCGTTCTCCATTCAATATCACCCTCAACGCTAATGTGTGGTAAGGGAAATTGTCAATTAAGCTAGACTTTTTAATGTGGAATCGACCCTAATCTACCTCCTTTTCCATTTTTGGATTACTAGTGATCGATTTCAACACCAACATATTCGCGTTCGGTGATCTTTTTTTCTTGGAAGTCATCTCATGGGGTTTTCACCTAGTGAACTTGTGACATAGAACGTGTGTTCATGGGATATTAAAGAATACCCCTAATTTCACTAGATATTGATAAATACCTCCCAAAATTCCTATATTGAGCACCCCTTCCAATACATATTTCCAATAAAAAAAACCTATTTTACTAGATACCCCTTTTTATACCCCCAAATACCTATGAACCTCCTAATATCCTACATCCCCCCAATATCTATAATATATTGACCTTAATTTTCACAGTTTAAAAACCCCCTTTATGAATGAAGGTGATAAGATATTGGTCAAGAAGGTGAATCCCCATGAGTCATCTCTTCTTTGCTACACTCAAGGGCCTTGTATTCTCTTTTCTTGTATTGACCAAAGTTGGGAATATACTAAGATAGAGAATTTTGATGGTATGTGTGCTTGGTTTAAAAGGTACCAGCCATATTTGGAACTAAAATGCCAAACGATGTGGAAGGAAGAATATTCTACTCTCCTCGAAGGTCTTCCACTGCCACTCCAGAGGCCCATGTTTATTTGATGCTTCTAAGTAACAAACCAACGCTACACCATATGCTTATGTTGTTGAGCCACTCTGTGCATCGAGGAGACTACATAAACCTTCAAATATTTCTCTTAAGAAATGACCCAACATTGTGCCCTCTCCTTTTGCAAGGGAGCCGATATGATCATGTGGAAGAAGTGGATTATATATGTTGGAATCCTTGTTGGATCAACTATTACGTGGATGTTGTTTGAGTGGTATGGATACAAACCACTATCCCTCATTGTGAATGTGCTATTGCTTTTGGTTGCAATATTGTTTATCTAGAAAAAGTTGCAGGTATCCTCAAAAGACCACCTCCACCTCTCCTTGGATTGGTATTGTTCGAAGAAATGGTAAATGATACTACTGCATATGTTCACCTTAGGATTAACCATAAACTTGTAGTTGCACATGATATTTCCCTGGAAAAGTATTTTAGCCTTTTTGCAGAGGTGGTTGTCTGCTAATTGCTCTTCTCAGTTGTCAGTAGTTGGTGTTTAGATCCGCGGGTGGCCAATCCAATCATTGTTGGTGTTTAGATCCGTGCTTTCCAGGTGGATCAAAGGTAGCTTGATTTGCACAATTTGGTAGGCCTCTCCCACATTCAAACATCCTACAACAATTAACCAGATCAAGATCTGGTATAACAAATAGTGGTTCTATAGACCTGTTTCATAGTGGTTCTATAGGGTGCACTCATTGCATGCTCCATACGTTGACCTTCAATGTATGTCAATCTCTAGAGTGTTGACCTTCATCCTAACTATTGTTCCCTCATAACTCATAAAAAACAATGATCCAATGTGTTGCTTTGTGTAGGTCGGTGGAAACACATCCATTCCCTTGCCTTTGCATGTGAATGAGTTTGTCTGTTTTGAAGGTTCATTGGCATTTTTGTTTGCCAATTTCTTGTATTTTGAAACTTCTTGGGAGAGTTTTTGCATTAACTCTTCAATGAAGTCTTGATTCTCTATCTTGTTTGACGCATTGAGAAGAGCATTATGCTCTCTTCCCAACAATTTATTGCATGCCACATTTAATTCCTTTGTGAGATTCTTGTTTTTTCTCATGGGATGGATAAATTAAGAGATGTTGATTCATCTATTGTAAATGGGTACCTAACATGGCCTTGTTTTCCAAGACCCATATCGAGGATTGTTGTCCATGATGGATATTTATGGTACCTCTCATTCTGCACCTTTGAGTAGTGGATTATATGCCACTAGTGCAAATAGTTTTAGTAGTGTAACCAAACATTTGTCTCCATGCACTTCTTTGTTTCACAGTCTCTTGGAACTTGCCACTTGGGAGTGTTTCTTTCTTAGGTTTTTTTGCATCTTTGTCACCTTTAGCTCGTACTCCATACTTAGTCATCATTTGTGACATCCATTGCCATCATCTTTTTCACATAGTTCAACATTCTGGGGGGATGTTTTGCAATGCTTCCTTGGGTGATTCTTCATGCTTCAATGTTTTTGTTCGACATCAAATACTTTTTAGAGTGAGCTTCATATCGAGCACCATTCCTATTTTGACTCAGTGGTTTCAGTGGCCAGTGGCCCATGCACTCCAGTGATATGGATTGACATCCATAAGGACACTCATTTTATGACATTTTTTTCGACTGTAAATGAGTACCTCATTCGGATTTCCATGTCAAGACTCATTTCAAGAGGATCAATCTTTTTGCTTGAGAAGTTTGAAATTTGGATTTCTACATGGATGTTTGATGGAATTGACAGCTTGGGATTCACTTTCCCTCTTCATAGTTTTTGGTCATACTCCTTGATTGGAGCTTTCAACCTCCACAAGCCTCATGCTCTTTCCTTTTCAATGCATCTTTGTAGGATCTTCTTCAGGTTCATCTCCAATGCCCTTTTCAACACTAGTAGTATTCTCTTTTTTGAATTCTCATTGAAGAAACCACAGTTTGATGGCAGACATTTGTGTGGAATAACAACAGACTCAAGGCCATATGCTAATGTGTGTCACACTTTAAGAAAATTAGTCATTAATGGGTAGTGTTGTAATATGTAACTCCCTACTTGTCTTATGTGTGACTATATTAGTAGGTGTTATGATTATTTTGTCATAACTAGGTGGATTTGATCTCTGCATAGATAGTTTTTTCCTAGTCTTTAGGAAGTTGCTGGAAGTTGTTGTAACTCCCTACTTGTCTTATGTGTGACTATATTAGTAGGTGTTATGATTATTTGTCTTAATTAGGTGGAGTTGATCTCTGCATAGAGAGTTTGTTCCTAGTCTTTAGGAAGTTGTTGGATGTTAGATATTCACTCCAACTAGATGCTTCCTAGATTGTTGTGAGGTTGAGATATTTTCTCAATCAGTAGATCAAGGTAGTTCTTCTATCTCGAGACAAAGCTTGTGTATTTATATGCACTCTATTTCTTTGTTTAATAGAGAGTACTCACACATTTTTGGTTTGTGCATAATAATATCTACTCTCACATTTCTCATGAAAGAAAAAAACAATGGAATTTCATAACAAAGGCTAACTCAAAAAAAAAATAATCTAAGATTCAAAATAGTGTAAGTACATGATCCTAGCTTGTTGGTAGGGAGTTTTTTCACAACTACAAGGCTACCATTAGGTAATAAACCCCTATAAACAATGTGATAGCCCCAATGACATTTTCATCTAAGGCACCATTAGTAGCAATCTCAAAATCTCTAAGAATGTACCAATGACCCCAATTGAGGTGTGATACTTCAGACACATATGTTCCAGGCCATGCATTGGACCTGGGGGCCTCTCCACTTGTATTAGACACCTTATTAAATGATATAAAACCATGCCTATCCCCTACATTATTTTGATCCCTATCCACCACAACCCCTATTTCATGGCACCCTCCTTCAATTTTTTTATATGGCTTCTTACTATTATGTGGGTGAAATAGAGGCTATATTTAATGGGCTTCACATTAGTGTTCGATTCCACCTTAGAGGTTTCTATCTATATATCAAATCTTTAAAAAAATCCCATACCCAACATGTAGCACAAAATTTTGCTTGGATGTGTGTTGCATGATGCAGTTGTCATGACCCACAAGAAATTTGTTGACATCGGTTCACAAAGAGAGGCATTGACAACAATTCATTCTACTCTTCCAACCAAATATTTAAAGGAAGAAGACATATGTTGAGAGACAACAATATTTTGGCTTACATGTGTGTTGCATGCTACAACTATTTTGCCCCATAGGGCATTCTACCCCCTCTTGAGTGGCATGTAGCTTACTGTTGCAAGCAGGCCATCTCCATTATCCATACACATTTTCTCCTTGGCCTCAATATGCAAGGTGTTTTCGCTCTACCAAACTTTTTTCTTCTTGCAAGATAAAAGACATGGCATGTCCAGGTGGACACCCCCTCTACATGGCATGGTGCTATTGTCTTTGGTGGCTTGCAACAATGGATTCTTGTGCTTTGAGGGCTACCTAGAACCCAATATCCCCATAATATTTGCATACAATCCAAGGATTCCCAATGTGTGGAAATTTGTGAAGGTATGTGATGGAGGGTCAGTGTTTCCTCATCATATGATTGGCATAGAGTTTGATGGAAAATAGGGTGTATGCAACATCGTCTTAAGTAGACACATTTTGTATCCATGTAAAATAACAAGGACACTTATTTATGATGTTGAGGATGACACATGAAACTTATTTATGATGCCAAGGATGACAAGTGGTGAAAGAAAATGGACATTGACAATGTTTTTTTGCCACGTATAAATGACCCCTTGGTGTTTGAAGGCCTATGTTGTTGTAGAGAAACTTAAGCTAGTTATTAAATCTAAGGTATAAGTAAAGATGTATGAAACAACCAACATTGCACATAATGCCCTTACTCAACGTTTGGATATGGAAGAATTTTTTTATGTAAGATGATTATACTAATAATAATAATTTGATAAATGAATTTTCTATTTGAGAATGGAGATGGAGAGTGGGGATTGGTTTGTTTTCTCTTATACAAATCAATCAAATTAGGAAGCCTTAATGAAAAAAATTAATAAACATTATGTTTACATTTAATATTATTAAGATACTTTACGCATACCTATATAATGGGTGAGATATCAAAATCTCCTTAATAAAAAAAAATACATTTAATATTATTAAGATACTTTACACATGCCTATGCCTATATAATGGGTGAGATGTCGAGATCTACTTAATACAAACAAATTAATAAAGAGACTTATCATACATTTAATATTGTTAAGATACTTTACACCTTTAAGTTCTTTTTGTGAAGATGCAGCCCCCGAATATATTTTTGGCTGTACTTCTAGAAGTAAATATATACTTTGTAATAGTCAACTTCATAATAAAGCAATAGCATCTCCCATGATTATAAAATTAGATTTTTTTTGATTGATGAGTATTTGAAAATAAATATTTTTATATATAATTAAGTAATGATTCCATGAATGGAGTAGACTTTATTGACTCGACAATTAAAAAAAATCATCGACAAACCAAATGAAATTCATTGTAAAACAAAATTTATAGTATCTTGGTTTTGATTGGTTTTCATTTTAAGTTTATTCTTCAATTATATTTTGTAGACAATGAACTCATAGCTTACATTGCAGATCTGACTTTATAATAAATACTTGATATTTACAATATTAAAAAAATATATAAAAATTTTAGATTATTAAATTTGATATCGTTATTTTAATATCAATTCGCATTATTTTCAATTTAAGTTTTTTTTTAAAAAAAAATATATAAATTATTAATAGAAGGTATATATATATATATATATATATATATATATATATATATATATATATATATATATATATATATATATATATATATAATTAATGATGATGATAATTAATGTTTATTAAGTTAATGAGTTTATGAAATTTTAAGAAGGAAAAATATTATTTTTAATTTTTTTTCAACTATATTTTTGTATTTAAAAAATATTGAGAAAAGCGTCACAAAATCACCATAATAATTTTGATGACTTAAAAAATAAAAAAAAATTATATTATAACAAATATTTAAAAATTAAAATCTAATTTATGAAACATTTCCAATCTTCTCAAGCACCAATGGTGTCTTATTAAACATATGATGGTGTCTTACTATGATAGGCCATGGGGTGGCCATGTTGAGTGAGAATGACACCCACAACATAGTCTGAAGCATCTATCTCGATCTCAAAGGGCTGTTGTAGGTCTRGTAGTGAAATTACTGGGGATGAGCACAAGCTTTGCTTCAAATAATTGAATGCTTGTTGTTGGGACTGCCCCCATGCAAATTTCTCCTTACCACCACCCCTAGTTATTTGGCTGAGGGCCCATGCAATATGGGAGAATCCCAACATGAACTTGCAGTAGAAATTTCCAAGGCCCAAGAAGCTCTGAAGCTCAGTGAGTGTGGTTGGGGTTGGCTAGTCACAGATGACTTGGATCCACCTGCACACCATGTTTATCAATGATGTAGCCTAGGTAATGGACCCTGTCCATGCCGAAGGAGCATTTTTCCAAGTTGGCGTATAGCTTGTGCTACCGTAGGGTGTGAAAAACCTACTAAATATGCTGCAAGTGTTCGGCCCAAGTCTTGTTGTAAATGAGAATGTTATCCAGATACACCACTACAAAAGTATTGGTGAATGGTCGCAAGATATTGTCCATCATCCTCATGAAAGTGGTTGGAGCATTTGTCAAACCAAAGTGCATGACCAACCATTCAAAAAGCCCTTCCTTTGACTTGAAGGTGGTCTTCCATACATCTATTTGTTCTATCAGGATCTGGTGGTAGCCAGACTTCAAATCAATCTTGCTGAAGTATTTGGCCCCGGTGAGTTGATCAAGGAGGTCGTTGATTCGGGGAATCGGGTACCAGTTTCTGACTGTGATTTTATTCAGAGCCCGGTAATCAATGCAGATTCACCAGGTTCCATCTTTCTTCTATACTAGCACGATTGGGCTCTCGCAAGGTGATGAGTTGGGACAGATGTTCCCCTTGTGTAGCAGTTCTTGGATCTGTCGCTTGATCTCCTCATTCTCTAACAGAGAGCGACGATAGATTGTCCCAATGGGCAGCGATGTGTCGGGGGTCAAATCGATGGGGTTCTTGACCTGGCAGTGCAGAGGTACCTCGGTAGGTGAGGAGAAGATATCCAAGTATTCTTCCACGACCTTATCTACTTGCTTCTGTTGTGTGGAGAGGTCGACCACAGAGACCCTAGATGTGGTTGTGATCTTTTGCTTATTCTAAGAGCGAATCACGAAGAAGACAAACTTCCCCATCTGAGAGATGACCTTCCTTCATTGCTTAGCGGAGATCAAGGAAATAACACTAGGTGGGACTGCCTCGGGTATCCTATACAATTTCCTATTCAAAGTAATAATAACAGTACGAGGCCTAGACTCATATACATCATGAAATTTCCATAAATAAGGTTGGCTCAAAAGAACATCACAAACTTTGAGAGGAGCAACATCACACAATACCTCATCTTTGAAGGGCTTGATGTCGTACGACAGTCGACACTGTTGGCTGACACGGAGATCACTTCCTTGGCGGAGCCATCCAATGGTGTAGGGTTGTGGGTGCGACGTTTTTGACAGGGCCACCCGCTTGACGACCTCTATTGAGATGAGGTTCTTCTGGCTACCGATATCAACAATGAAGTGCAGCGAGGTGTCTTTTACTAACATCTTTGAATGGAAGAGATGCTCTCCTTCTTCTAGCTCGTCTGGTTCACTAGGCTAGAGCTTGGTGGTAGAAACGGTGGCACTGGGTTCCACGTCAATGATTTGTCTTCCCCTTTTTGGTTCTGGCTCATATTCAGAACCCGCATTTGATTCAGAGGCTTTCACTTCTTCCACCAGTGACTGCTTTGAGCAACATTCAACAGTGTTATACCAAGGGATCTTATGGAAGTCGCACCACTTCCCGATATCTTTCTTTGTCTTTCCAGTGTCCTTATTTACTTGTAGCTTGGACTGGTTGTCCTAATACTATCCATGTTTTCTCTGTCCTTTGTTTTGTGGGTTGGGGCCACCCTTTCCTGGCTTTTGTTGTGAGGGGTTCCTAGGCCCAAATTGCCGCGTCTTTTGTTTGAGCTTCTGCTTGATTTTGACGGCATATCGATAGGCCACGCCCAAGGATGAGATGTCCAGAAATTCCATTTTGGTATGGATGTATCTATGCAGAGCACCGCGATACTTGAGCATCAAATGTCGCTCCGAATATTTGATACCCATCTTGGTGCGCAAGGTATGGAAGATATTTGTGAAATCTGACATTGCTTGGTCTCTTTCTTGCCACAGTTTGTTCCATTTGGTATACAAGTCGTCACAAATTTTGACAGGGTAGTATTGTTCCTTAATAGAATCCCTAAAGGATTCCCAAGTGGATGTGACTGTAAATAATGAGGGTTCCTCTATTTTCTTTTTCTCACAGAAATTTTCCCACCAATCTTTGACATGGGGAACGAATTTGAGGAGCGCAAAAGTAATCTTTTCTCTATTCGAAAAGTTATGGACAAAAAAATACCCTTCTAGTAGATTCAACTAGTTGTCTACAACATTTGTGTCTATCTGACATTCAAATATAAGAATATCAAAGTTTATTTGTACCTTGAAGGGGGCGACACCTCTGCTCGAAGAAGATGTGTCACATGTTGGTAGCCGCCGAAGGATTTGCACGAAACTATCCATCATATCATTCCTTTGTTGCGTGAGGGATTCCTCAATCAACAGTTTTAAAGGTTCTCCTGTACTATCATATTTATTTTCTCCTTCTATGAGAGGTCTTTTGGGTGTGGGAGAGATTTTTTCCTTAAGAGAAACAAGCTTGAGACCCAACTCTCTATACTCCGACCTCGCTGGGGACATGCGTTAAGACGACAAGGAGAAGACCGCTCTGATACCAGTGATCCAGATTTTATGAGTAGAACAAAATGATTACAGATTATTAACAGGTGCTTAACACAAAATAACAGAGATACAATAAAACTGGTTTTCTATTCAATAAGGAAATAAGATGAAACTGTAAAATGTAGCGGAAACAAGCTTGCTGGAATGGTGGTGGTTTATCTCTTAGAAGAGATGTGACAGATATGCTCATTCACAAGAAGATGATTACAATGCGGATCTGAAGGAATTTTTAAAATAAACAGGAATACCAAAAACCCTAGACATCCAAAAAACCTAACCCTAGGAGATGAAGCGTCAAAAGTCATGTGGTCCCTGTTTGGGTAAGTTAGTACATCAACTTCCCGGGGTCATAACTTTTGCATACGATCTTCGTTTTAGGAGTATGATAGTCTGTTGGAAAGGTATCGTCGAGGAGATTCATTATGGGGGAAATTTCAAAGGAAGATCCATATTTCTCTTCGTTTTCCCCAAAAACATCGTTTAGGGCCTCAAAACGGTTCCGGAAGTGAAAAACTGCTAAAAATAGTAAATTACCAAAATTGCCAGAAAATTGTTTTGAGCCAGTTGGAAAAGGTGGGTGGCCACCGATATCCATCTGGATCACCCTTCCACTTATCCAACTGAATCTGAACCCTAAACACAACCCTATTTGCTACCTTAGCCTTAGAATTGACAACCTTAACTAAAACACCACATGATCCAACCCTAATTTTAAGTTCACTTCCAAACTCCTCCTTTAAGAAGTTGTGGGAGGTGCTAAAATTTACCAATGCCTACACAATTATCCCATTCACAATCTAGTCCACATACAAATCTAATTTAGGTTCCATCCTTGTTTTCCAACCAAGAAACCTATTCTCTACAAAGACTCCTCTAAGGAGGGTTTCTACCTTCCTATTACCATAGAAACCAACTTCACATAGCTTGTTAAAGGCATTGAATTGCAACATAAGAAAACCAAAGTTTTACCTTTGCTTGAATTGGGATAGCCATGGGTACCATGCATCGCCATCTCCTAAAGGTCTATTCATTTCATGGGGGGATGTTCATGCTCAAATCCTCTTGAACCTAAAATTATTTGAAGCGTGTCTTCCATGACTACCACATGCAACTTCACTCTGCTAAAATGAATTGTAAGGCATGGTGGGATGTTAAACCATGCTACTTTAGAATCCTTTCTGACCTACATCAAAATTTATACGCTATCTTCCTCCACCTTCATCTAGCCTCCAACATTTTTTAGGAATATCATGAACAACTTCTGGAAGTAAGGTTGTTTCAAAACTTATGCTGCTAAGTGATACCTCCACAAATGAAATTCCTTCCATACCACCATATTTTCCAACAAATGGTTGCAAATCTACTCTAAATACACATTTATTATATAATGGCCACTCTCCCAACCAACTATTTCCTCTTGAAATGTGGTGAATATTGTCAAACAAAACTCCAATACCACCTATCACAGATCTAAGGGTATTTCCAAAAAATATTATTTTCGACATCCTTGGTCATGCAACACTACCTTGCCTTTCCCATAGGGGTTTAAATAACCTATTCCTACTACAACCTGACTATGCCTCTTTACTTAGGGTTTTCCCATAACTACGCCTTAAAATACAATTGTTAGATATGCAAGCAAGTTCTCTAACACTTACGCTTACATCCAACTATGATCTTAAAATATCCCAACAACACTTTTAACACTCAACCAATATTCATCAATACCTAGCCAAATGGAACATTGAAAAGAACAATAACATTCACCAAGTAAAAACACCTTGACCCAGGAGTATGGGTCGCACCCAAGGTGGATGCCTTAAATTTTATTATGAATAATGCTACAAGAATACAACAATGGAGTCTATACAATTCCTATGACTCATTTTACAGAAGTACAAATGATCCAAGGCACAAATTCCTATTTCCATGATACTTGCACAATCTAACCCCTGAAGCACCCATAGGTCTTCCTCTTGCAGACCCCATCTCTTCAACAAATCATAATACTAATTCCCAAGTCATTCACTGTGCCATAACATAGACCTAGTACCTCAGAATTCCTTGTTCACTTTTTCTCTCTTGTATGAATGAATTCTTTACACAATTCTTTCATCCTCCTTTTGTAGGTGGGAGGTGTCTTGTCGTTTCCTTATTCTAAGAATCCTTTCATTGTGCCTTGTACCCAAGTGGACCCAAAGTGAAAGACACTCCACTCTAAGGGAATCCAACTCCTTAAATCCCTCCAAGACTTGGAACACTTAGCCCCTTGGGTCCATGTTCAAAACAAATAGTGCATTATTTCCCAAGGCATCCCATGTCTATATAAAGGAAAATATTACCATTTTGAATGACTCGCCAAGCCATCCAACTGCCTAGCACACACCATTTAGCTTTGCTACCTATTTCCTTAGTATATTGTGCATGCATGAACTGATCAAGAAGGGGTGCCTAATTTTGTCTAAGGGTGAAGGAATTATAGAAGGTGTCTCATAAGGAAAAGAAGAAGGAAGTGTTGAGAAAGGAGTTTGTAAAGTTATCTTCCAAGAGTAGGAAGATGGGAGGTACAACATTGGGTCCCTTAGCTATAAGGTGAAATGTAGAATTATTTTTTTTCAATTACAATGAGATGGAAAACAACCATGAGTATGTATTTAAACTTCACCACCCTTCTCTTGTGAAGTGAGTTGGAAGGTTGGTGAGTAGAAGGAAAATCTATGCACGAGGTAGATGAAAAATTCAATAATTAGGGGATCCTTCCAAAAACAATTTTTCTTCCAAAATATGCAAAATTCAACAATTAGGGGAAAATTCAACAATTAGAGAAATAAAGTTACCCACAAGGATCCTTCCAAAACAAATTTTCTTCCAAAATATAGTACTTCATAGCCTTGAGTTTGATTGATCTAGCCTTAGCTTTGTCCTATGTTGGTGAGAAACTTAAATTTTTCAAATAGAAAATCAAGTCCTTATACCAATCAGACTCAACTAATTTGGGATTTACTTTTGAGGATGGTTATTGTGTTTCATATTCTTCTTGCTTTGCTTCCATGATGTTTGTTGATAGAGAATTTATATCAAGAGATTTATAATTTGATTCAACCAAAAATTTAGTCAGTCCTTGTCCTTTATCAACTTGGTGGGTTTGGTTTCCAAATCATACTCTTGGAGATTGAAAATCCATCTACCTCTTCTCCCTTCACTATGAGACTGAGTAATAATGTTATTTATTGCACTGGTAGGTACACATGCAAATGTTTTTGAGTGAAATATATAATCTCCAAAAGATTTCAATGCCTTGACCAGGGCATATGCTTGTTTCTCCAGGTTATTGTATCTTAGCTTGTCATCTCTTAAAGCTATGTAGAAAAAGGATATGGGTTGCTCTTGGTTTTATTCATTTTTTGTAACAACACAACAACTATAGTATGTTTTGAAGAAAAATAAAAAACAAGGAACTCTTTGTCATAGTTTGGGATAACTAGTATTAGTGATTCTCCCAAGGTCTCATTGATTCACTAGAAATATTCTTTAGCTTCAATTGTCCATTTTACTTCATGATCTTTCTTCAACGTGTTAGTGATATTCCTTACCATCTCAACAACGTTTGACACAAATCTCCTCAGGAAGTTAATCTTTCCTAGGAAGGAATGTATCTCTTTTTTTTTTCTAGGAAGAGTAATCAATTTGATTGCCTCCACTATTCGAGATCTATCTTTAAGCCCTCCTTCGATACAATATAATCTAGGAGCTTCCCTTCTGTCATGGAAAAATAGGATTTTTTTGGGTTCAATGATAAGCCAAATTTCTTGCACTTTAAAAAGGTCTGCCTCAAATGCTTGATGTGATCCTCATATGTCTTATAAAGGATAGTAATATCATCAATATATATGACAATGAATTTGTGTTTATCTCCCACAAAGGCTATATCCATAGCTCATTGGAACATGGCTCCTGCATTTATCAAACCAAAGGGCATCTTGTCATACATGAAGCTCCCCCATGGGGTTGTGAAGGTTGTATTTTCCTTGTCATCATGATGCATTTCTACCTGGTTATAGCTTGAGAAAAAATCCATCATGGAGATTCTATTTTCTCCCACTACTTTCTGAAGTATGTGATCCATATTTGGTAGAGGGTAATTATCCTTTAGTAAGCATTTATTTAGATTTCTTAAGTCCACAGGAAGCCTTATCTCTCCACTTTTCTTTCTGACATGAATCATATTTTCCACCCATTTGAAATACCTAAGGGGAGTAATGATATGGGTGTCAAGTAACTTCCTCACCTCCTTCTCGATGGTAGGAAACAAGAGTGGAATTACCTTTTTTGGATTTTGCCTAAAGGGATTAGTACCAGGTTTGAGTGGTATTCTATGTTGTATGATGTTGGCATCATACATTCTCAGGTCTTCATATTTCCAGGAAAATAAATCCATGTATTCATTAAAAAATTGTAAATATTTTGTCTTGCACTTTGGAGAAATTTCTTTGGACAACTTGATCAATTTGGGCTCTTGTAATACCCTGGTTTTGAGACCCGATATTAAATAATGTATTTTATGAAAGGCCAAAGCACCCAAACAATTAAAAGAGGTCGGAGTGCCTAGGAAATGTAATGCTTTGATCATTACAAATAATAAAATACATCGTTGGTTGCTAGACAGACAAGGACAAGATTTATAGGGGCCTATGATTCCATCAGAGAGGGGGGATTAAGGGGCTAAGTATTTATATTATATTTTATTTAACAGTAATTGTTTTAATTGACATAAGTGGTTACATGAGATTCTTGGGGGAAGGCCACGTGGTTCTTGATTTTCAATTAAATATATAAAAACATCTTGTGGGTTGTTTGAGGGTTCTTCTCCATTCAATATTTCACTCTTTCATTCATTGTTTCTCATTTTATCATTCCTAATTCATTCTTGTTCTTGGATGGGACATGGGGAAAAATTGTTGAGGAAGAATCCATTATTTTTTGGCTGTAGTAATGACTGGTGTATTCCAGCCATGAATTAATGCCTGCATGTATGAGATGCATTGACATGTGTTAAGTTGTGTTCACAACTGCGAATCCTGGGAGCCCCAACATGGAGATTCTTGATCAGAAGCTCTGGAGCCCTGGAAATATGTGGAAAATTTGAGCGACTGCATGGCCATGAAGGGGGTTCTTTGTATTTGGGTGGTGCAGGCTGGAGAGACGAGAGTTGGTGTACTTTGGATTGTTGTGTGTTGATAAACCTATGAGAGCTTATGTGTTGACTGGTTTTGAAAGTTGAGTGACACCCTGGAACCATCCTTGTGGATTCATAGCCCTGGCTTGGGGGTGATATATTGTTGAGACTTGGAACAACAATTTCTATGATTGGGTGGAACGTCCTTGGTCTGCAGCCAATTGGTGATTGATTAAGATAAGTGCTCTTTATCATGGTTTCCTTTGATTGTATATTTATTTCCAGTGTGTATCAATTATTATTTATGAGATTTGTTTTTATAATATGCATTCTTACTAGTTAATGTTGTGCATGGCATATTGTTCATTTGTTTTATGTCGTAGCATGAATCTTGGTTATTGCATGTGAGTCTTTTATGCTTCTTTATTGATTAAATGTTATCATAACTTGAAATAAATTTTGAAGTGCATTTTTGAAGTAGCATGGCCAACCTGTGGTTGGATGGGTATGTTACAGATTGGTATCAAAGATTTTGGTTCAAACATCGGACTGACATGGGCCAAAATGAGTGTGAATTCGATAGATTCACTGCCACAGAGTCGGTTTATAAGAATTTATCGAAAAATGTGAGAGAAAACCCCCAAATTCGTGAACATATCTGAGTTTTAATGAATTAATATTGTTTAATAAGTTTAATGCAGTTGATATGTAGAGTTGAGGAGTTAGAATCGACCTGGAAGATCGAAAATTTGCATTTTAATGGTTGTTGTAATGCTGGGAAGAGTTAGATGAATTAACGATTGAGATAGTGTTCGATCTTGAGATCAACGATCGAGATTCATTTTGGAGGTTTGGAAAAGGAGGAAGATTGATGTTCTTTATTTGTTTTCAGTCATTTGGGAAGTTGGAGAAAATCAACGATCGTGATCATCTTGGTTGGGATATCAACGACCCATATTCACCTAGGTTTTGCCAAAATTGTCTAAGTGTTGAAGTTCGCCATATGATATGGTCGATGGTCAATGGATCAGGGATAAACAAGTTTGGTGAAGTGTTGAAGTTCATCCAAATGACATATGAGATCATCGATGGTCGATGGATCGAGGATCGACGAGTTTGGTGAAGTGTTGAAGTTTGACCAAATCACATCTGAGATCGTCGATGGTTGATGAATTGGGGATTGATGAGTTTGGAGAAGTGTTGAAGTTTGGATAAATGACATATGAGATTGTCGATGGCCAATGGATCAAGGATTGATGACTTTCGATGAAGCTTTCATTCAACCAAAGGAAATATCTGACCATCGATGGTCGATGAAGAAAAGAAGGTGATGACATGTCATGCTATGTCACCATCCATGTGTCATTCTATTTCAGCCCAGTTGATGCCTCAATATGAGGTGTCATGCCATGTCAAAATCTGTGTGTCACTCCACGTCAACATAATTTCCATGTCAACCAACAGAGATGACCAATGGTCAACGGTTGGGTTGACCGAATTAAGGAAGTGTTTTCAACAGTCATCAGGATCGTCGATCGATGATGGGCCGATGGTAGGGAGACAAATAAATTGGTATGGAGTTCCATTTTCCAATGAATATCGTCAATGGGCGACGACTGATGGCCAGGTCAATCGGTTTGGAGTTGTGTGGAAATCAATCGTCGGGGAGTTGGGCTGATGGCTGTCGGTCAGGTTGACAGTTGGTGAAAGTGTTATGTGCACAAAAGGAGAATGTTGGTTTTCAATGGCCAATGGATGACATATCAAAAATCCATATTGCTTCCAACTTGAGATTGACGGTTTAGATTGGACTTAGGCAAAATTGTTCCACAGTTTCAAAAATACAAAAAACTAAGTCTAGAGCCATTTTCTTATTTTAGCCATAACTAGAGAAAATTAAGTCATATTATGATGAAACTTATGTGTTTTTTCCATAGAGAGGAGATATACAAAAGTGCCAGAGAGGTCCATTGTCCAATTCTTCTTGTATTTTTCATAAATTTCAAAATAATGTTTTTTAAATATCTGGGTCTAGATCATTGGCAAAGGTCTAGATTAAGATGAAACTCTTGGGTGTTGACGATTAAAAACACAACAAGGATTTTTCCCGCAAAGTATTTCTAAAGCCTATTATTATAAGGTAACAAGATATATAATACTAGTAGGTGGGACCCCCTTGTAGACTGGGAGATCAGATCTGGTTCTTATTTCATGTTTATGTTGTTGTTCAACACTGCTTACACGGTTCTACATGATTGATGAAATCTTGGTTTTATTGGCGATGGATGAGGCCTATTATATGTTGGTTCTAATTGCGACAAATGAATGATGGATAAAGCATGTTATGTTTTGTTTCCATTGCTCTAGGCTCTATTTTCATGCTATGATGGCCTATATTATCCATTGTTACCCTTGTTATCTGTTCCTAGATTCATTGTTGTGACACTTGCACAAGAGATATGTTAGTAACAATACATAAGAGCAATTGGAAAGGGACAAAAGCAATATAAAAAAAATTCAAAAAGAAGGGATTAAACTATGCTACTCTGCTACACTACATGCATTGAAATTAAAATAATCGTCGTTAATCCTAGCTAACAAGTTAATAGCTATGCGAATTATTGAGTTTTATGAAAACATGGTTGATATGAGTTATGGTTAGCAATGGTTAAATGTGATGTGGGTGGCGCGTTTGACAAAGTGATGGATGTTAAGTTTGATGCATAGATTAATTAAGTGAATTTATGGAAGGATGGAAGGGGTGTACTAAGGAATTGAATGAAGGGGGGTGGAGGCAACGTGCATTTACTGCACATCACTCATACCCCTCCCACTAGTTGTCACCCTGGCTATTGTGCAATTACATTCGTTGTGGTTAAGCTCCTATTTTCAAGCAGAGGAAGAACTGCTCGTCCAAGATCGCATTTTTTTTTTTTTCGTGGTTATAGGTATGTCTTTTCACCATCCATGAACCCACTCTGGTTATGAAATATAAATTGGCTCGGTGATGTATGGGTCTCTTCTTTCCTTAAGTCTGGAAACTGTGTAAATTTGTGATATTTTTCTGGAATGAATGGTTGGTGTGGTTTCATTGCAATAATGTTTGAAGTTATAAGTTCATTGATCATTCTGAGTTCGGAAGCCATGAAGGCTCTTTGTCATACTTATTGGTCTTGGTTGAAGGGTTTCCATTCGGTCCAGATTGGCTGGCTGTCTGCATGCTTTCTTATCACCATACCCAGTCGTTTGTTGTTATGGGGTTTGTCGGGTTTGAAACACTTTGTGTCACTGTGTATCGTTCACTTGGGTATGGGTTCGTTCACGTTACTGGTGTTTGCACAGGGGGTTATGATAGCCATTATGCCAAAGGGATCACTTAAATTTGATTGATTTTTCTCAGCTCTATTTTATCTCAACATTCTTCAGTTGATTGGTAAAACCATGAGGGTTATACCCTACGTGTTCTAAGTGTTGTTACAGGACTGAAGTGAAGCCTTTCTCCTCTATTCATAGTCTCTTCTATCATGGGATTTGTCACCCTGTTTCCGAGTTAGTGGTGGTATACCCTGTTTGTGCCTCGTTGGTCTCAGAATTTCTCACCCGATGGTGGGGGTTGACTCCAACCTCCATGTGTTGGTCCACATGATGAATCCTTAATTACTCAAAGCCCAGTTTTGATAAAAGGAACTTGTTATGTCCTTTTGGATACATGGTTGATGGTTGTGAGTTAGTGGTGCATCGTTGATAGTGTTCTATTGTTGGCCAATCTCAGTTGATTATCTTGACAGTGGTTGTGGTTATTAGTATTTAGTCACTGCAATTGGTTATTATAACAATCTAATTGATAAGCTCAACATTGTTAATTGGTTGATGGGAGAAATGAGATCGAATACACATTCGTTGTCTTTTACATGGTGATTATTGATTTGTTAACCGAGCATTAGTTTTAATTGAATAAGTCACAACAATGTTTTCACACATGATGCGTGGGTATGTGTAGCCTTCCTACAACGTGCTAGGTTGAGTTAATGATTGTCGTGACTGTGTGTTTTAAATTTCCAAATGGGAGTATTGCAATTGTGGTAATTATGGCATGGCCATACACTGTATATGCTATGGATATTATTGGTTGTTCCATCAAAGATGGTCATGGGTTTGTTCTTAAAAACAATATGGTTTTGTTACAATTTGATCAATTCTTGAGATGAGATCAAGTTTATTGTTGCTACCTCGTTATATTGATTGATAGCCCAAGATTGTGGGTGTTTAGATTCAGAGTAGTTGGACCTATACAATCACATAAATACTCTGCATTTTGTCGAATGGTCTGTGTATTCCAAGCATAGAATGAGTTGAAATGGTGATTGTTGTCTGTGAGTTTAAATGGAAAGTCAAGATCTTTGCAATTCAAATATGGATGGTTGTATTTGGATGTTCGTTATATGTGTTGGTGGATATCATGCATTGTAGCAGAGATAGACATAGTTTCTGGGACAATATAACCTCATTACAATTTAATTATTAAATGAATTAAAGGACATAATCGGGAACAAATTTTGAGTCTATATTTGATGATTGAAATATTCATGAGCAGTGGTTGATGAGTTGACACTGAACAGAGTGGAAATAAGTCACTGTGTATTCATTTGGGAATTTTTTTTAAATATTAAATGGACAATGAGAAGAAACATAACTCTTCTACAGGTTGTTGTGGAATGCACGTTGCCTTGTTTGGTGACACTGTGTTGAAAATATGATTATAAATAGTGAACAAGTCAATGCACAAAATTAATTGAACTAAGCACAATAGTTTTCATTTGATCACAATGATTATTTGGTTGGTGGTATTTCCTCTTACAAAATGGTTTTATGGATTACTTAATTAATTTTATGAACAATATCCTCTCTCTTTCCCTACCATTATGGTTGGTGACAACAACAATCAAGGAAATATTGCATCTCAGAGTGGGAAATATGGTTTTTGATTTTTGATTTTATTTATTATTGATGACAGTTGACTTCAGAAGTTTTGGACAATATGTTTTCTTTGGATATATGAGTAATATATTTTTTGAAAATAATTTCAAATATCAATGAGATAAATTGTCAAATATGAATGTGATGATGGGAGTCACAAGGAAGGGCGTTTTTCTTAATTAACTAGTTATGTTATGATTGTTAAAAGGAAAGGGAGGAAAGGGAGGAGGATAGAAGGAGAAGCATACTAAGGTTTTCTCTTTGAGTGTATGTTGAGATAGTTCAGTTTTCATTCATTCCTTAACTTATCACAAGCCTAATTCTTTTTAATGATAGCATGGTCTTATTGTAGACAACAAGATTCAGAGTTGAATTACATCATTCAAACACTTGGCTTTCAGAGGTGTTGATCTATCTTTAATAGTCTGTGTAGACTTGTCTATTTGTGAATTAGTTTTCATGACTGACAAAGGATATTGTGCAGAGTCGAGTGGAAAGCTGATCCAGCTTTTAGAGTTCAGTTTTTTATTTTCTGTCAGAGGTCCTTTTGTATGTTCCATCGTGGATGTCTAAGTTTGACTTTGGTCCAAAAATTCTTTACGAAATTTTATAAAGAGAATGAATCTTTGGTGAATTGGAATGAAATAAAGGATTTCTTTATGTCTCATCTGTCTTGATTGTCATCTTAGTGTCTTTGCTTCTGTCTCTACATTTATTTTAGCAATTGTTATATTCAGAAAATCATATAAATAATGAATTTTTGAGCAAGATTTTATTTATGAAAAGACTAGCCTAAGCACTTGTAATCAATACTTGTGAGTTAGGATATTAATTTTGATGGCTATAAACATAGGGTGACATTCTCATCTATTTTTCTTTAGCCAAGCAAAATCTGGAAATTATTGAGTAATATCATTCATATCTTTTCCTCAACATTTATTTGGTGACCATACTGGGGAGATCTTCAATATCTCTTTGGTTAATTTTTGTACTCGATTTTCATCGACACATCTATTTTTCTGATATTGATTCTTTGACTATTTTATTTATTAATGACTATACCCGTTATGAGGCAGCCCAATATTGAGCCCGGTCTTTAAGATTAGACCAACATTTCTTTAAACCGGTTTAACACCATTTTAGACACTGCCAATACCCGTTTTGAGCTTAATCATTCAAGGGAAACAATTGAACGAGATATTAGTGCCCAAGAACGTTGGGAAGATAGACGTAGACAACCTAGAAATCAACAGTAACCTTCTTGTTTCTTCAGTTTTGGCCTTTCTTTCATGTCCTTAGACTCTCTTGTTTCTAGAAGAAGAAGAGGCTTATCACTTGGAATTAATCCTATTACTGAAATAGGAAGAAGGAACGTTGTGTTATCTACCCAACAAAGTGATCTAAGGAGAACTTTGTTTGATTCATCCAGTTCGTCTTTATTTCCCTCATCTATCATCCACAATATGGCATCCAGTGGTGGCTCTGGTGGCACTGGAAGTGCTTCCTCCTTTCAATCTTCATCTTCATTAGTGATTGGTAGCTTTTATAGCCATCATATCCATGTCCAATCTACCACAAACCCCACCAAAGTCATTTAAAAGTATGGTCTTTTTCAGTTTGAAGAAGACACCACAACCACACCGTGGCATGTGTCATGTCCTCTTAACCTAGCACCTGCTATTCGTCCACTTCCTAAATTCAAAAAACATCTTCCTAGGTTTTCAGGTAATAACACTGTCACTACGAACAAACACCTGGTGGAATTTTCTAATGCTTGTCACAACATAGGAGCCTATGACAATGATACTTTCATGCGCTTATTCGTCAATTCCTTGGAAGGAAAGGTTGTGGCCGATTTCTTTGACCTTCCTCCTAATATTTTGTCTACTTGGGAGGAGTTAAAATATTGGTTCAGGTCCACTTATGGGAAAACTAAAAGCCCAGCTGAGAAGTTATAGGAATATAATAATGTCACCTATAAGGATGGTGAGACCATCAAGTATTTCAACTTGTGTTTCACTAAGCTATACAATCAGATCCCTGAACTCATTCGACCTCATAACCAAGCCACCTTCATGCATTACTACAATGCATTACCTTCCCCCTACCATCATAGGCTTGAGGAAAAATCCATTGATAATCTTAGTTCCGCTCTGCATACTTTTTCAGAGTATGAAGAACAACTTGAAAGAACAGGTCTTCCCCAGGGAGAATTAGTTAAACAAACATACATGTCCTCCCTCTTACAACTAGTATAAGATATGAATAATCGTATGATAGCATATGAGTGAAAGGTGAATGTCTCCCCTCTCACCCATAGATCCTCATCCTCTTCTGTACCCCCCTTTAAAAGTCCAATTGAGAATAATTTTTAGCCTAAAGCTATCTTGCCTCAAATTTGGTGTAACTTTTGTGAAGAACACCACAAGGAAGCCACATGTGAAGTAAGGAAGAGTGACAGAGATAATATATTTGTTAAAAGACCAAAAACTACTATCGTTGTTCTAGATTTTACAGAGCCAGAAGATGTCATGATCATTAATACTAGGAACAAAGCCTATGCTCCCAAGGGAAAATTTGATCCTCCCCACAATTCTTCTATCCCAAGCTCATCCTCACCCACTGCTATTGTTCAAGTTCCTAAGTTTCCTGGCAGTCAAGGAACAACTTCCCCTCTCCCCTATTCCAAGTACAATATCTTGAATCAGTTGGCCAACATCAAAACAAAAGCAACCCTTTTGGACATGGTTGTCATCCCTGAACAACAGATGCATCTGAAACAATTCATGGAAGGGAAAAATTCCATTGTAGCCAATATTTTTGAAGAGGTAAATGAAGAGGATTCATCTGTAAATAAAGTAGGTGTACATAACTTTATATACCTTGTAAAAAATCCCTGTTTTTACATTTATGAAAGATTATGGATAATATCGCCCATTGTTTCCTCATTGATGGTGGTTCGGGCCCAAGTGTGATGTCGAAGATTATTATGGAAGAGCTAGGATTATCTTGTACAAATGAAAATGATAGAAGCATGATCTCCTATAATAGCCTACAACAAACAACCATAGGTGAGATTAAAGATGTAACCTTAGTTTTGTGTGCACACCCTGAAATAAGGACAACCCTTAGTATTCAGGTAATTAATATGCCAGTAAGTAATTATTCAATCATCTTGGGAAGGTATTGGCAAGCCTTAACAGGTGGATACCCGTCACTCGATGGAACACATTTATTCGTTCCTCGGAATGGTAAAAACATTATAGTCCTTAGAGAGGGAAGGATATCACCTTACATAGAGAGTGTCCCACAACCTAATGTAAACTATATCGAAGAGGACCTAGGAGTGTATTCCATATTTGTTGAAGAAGATAACATTCCCTTGGACCAAATTGATTTAGATGATGGTATGTGGCACATGCACTTTGATGGTTCATTCTCTAATGAAGGTAATAGAGCTGGCATTATCTTGATTTCTCCTGTAGGAGAAATCCATAATTTTTATTATAAGTTAGAGTTCGTTGGCACAAAGAATGTCACAAAATTCGAAGATTTATTATTGGGCATCGAGAACGCCTATAATCTTGGTTGCATTCACCTTTCAGTTTTTGGGGATTTCGATCTTGTTGTGAATATTGTACGTAAAATTTACTCTCCTAGCAACAAGTTGATAAAATGATACACCCAAATTGTATGGGAACTTATCTTGAACCTATTATCTTTCAACATCACTAATATTAAGAGGGATTTGAATTCAATGGATGATCGATTAGTTGTTTTTGCAACCTCTCCTAATCAACAAATTTTTCCACATAGGCCTGATTGTACTCTTCAATCTCTATATCGTCCAAATATCCCTAACAATATGGAATCTTGGTAGGCCCTTCCTGATGATGAGAACATTTGTGCTTTCATTTAAGATGAACCTATTAAGCCCAAGAAAATGATATCCATGGAAGACAACAAGATTCCTAAGGGTTTCCCGTAGGGGTGTAGATGGATTGACAAGTGCTGTGTATATGGAAGGAAATTTGTAAAGGAGGTCTCAAGTTCGATTCTCACCCTGACTAACCTGTGCRCCATTCATGTGGGCTGCATGGATGCACCTGGGGTTATAGTGGTAGCCGTCGGGTATYGACCCCGTGTCACACGAGTACAAGAACCGWCGAGTTGTCGATTTCCCCAACAAAAAAAAAGAAAAAAGATTCCTAAGGGCCTGACTCCTCTAGAGAGTTCRTTTTCATCGGGTGATGCAGGCAATAAAGAGAAAYAGAGAAAAGAAGAGTCAAGAAGGAAGGTGGGTGAAACCATCTCCTTGAATATTGGGGCGCTCGAATCTTCAAAGAATGTTAAAATAAGTACCCAATGTTCCGATAAAGAAGAAATGAAGTTTGGCAAKCTACTTGGTGAATTTCAAGATGGTTTTTCTAGGTATTATAAGGATCTTCGTGGTTTTGATCCTAGTCTTATACAACATGCTATCCCCATCAAGGAAGGCATGAAACCAGCTAGTCAAAAGAAAATGCCTATTAACTCTGCATTTAAAGAAACTTTTCAAAGGGAGTTGGAAAATTTCTTAAGGGCTGGGATTATTTTTCTAGTCTACTCTGAATGGGTTTCCAAGTAGGTACCTGTTTCGAAGACCGTTGATCATATTAGAATCTGCATTAATTTTTGCACTTTCAGTCAGGCTATTATGAGAAATCCTTTTCCTCCCCTCAATATGGAAATGATTCTGAAGTAGGTTGTAAGGTCACAGATGAGGCCCTTACTTGACAAATTTTTGGGTTACAGTAAAATCAAGGGAAAAGGGAAAGATGTTCACAAAACCACTCTTATCACCAATTTGGGTATCATGACTTATAAATGCTTGTTTTCTTGCTTACTTGATGAAAGTACCACTTTTAAAAGACCTATACACCCAACTCTTGATGAATTGATCAGTATCCATATCTACCTTGATGATCTAATCATATACGTTAAGGGGCTGATAATTACCTCAGGTTTCCAAGTGTTATTTCTAGGTCCTTTCAAAATTTCTTTTGTCCTAGGCACTAACTCTTACATTCTGAAGGATTTACAGGAGCAATTGTTTTCCTACAACACTAACGGTTCTCGCTTGAAACATTACGAGGGACCAACATGAAAAGTTCTAATGCTGTTTGGATTTTCTGTATACCAGTAACCTAGCTCTGCTTTCAATTTTGCACTATTTTCTTTTCTGCTTTACAGTAGTTTGATTTCTGCTTTCTATTTTATAATAATTTCTTACTGCTTTTTACATTTATGTCATTTTATTGTTGTTGTTTTAATCTTTGCAATTTTATTTCTGCCATGATTTTGTTGCTTACCATCTTATAGTTAATTTGGTCAAAATATGATGTTGGATTAGTTCTGTCACAGTTACACTCTTGCGAAGCATTGTTAGTCAATAACAATCAAGATTACACAACTTTTACGATGTTTCCCCTGAAAGCACCCTTGAATTTGTTATTTGCTTCCACTGTTGTCTAAATTTTTTTTTTAGGGTTATCTCCTGCTTCTGCTTTCCTTTTCTTCATCCATTTGAGAATTTAAGAGAGAAATTCCATACATTTTCTCCTTGAAGTTAAGAACCAATCCCAGTTGAACAATTATGAACGCATTGGTTAAACCCCTCATACTTAACACTTTTACTGAGTTATTCTCGAATTCCCGGTCATTTTTTCCATTAAATCCACTCACTTCCCCCTATTGCATAATTTTCCTGGTTATATCAGCTTGAACTGCAAAACCATGAGTTTTGAGTTCTAATCTGTTGAAAACAAATTTTCCTATGGAGTCGCTAGTTTGTTGACGATTAACAGCACAACGAGGATTTTTCTCGCAAAGTATTGCTAAAGCCTATTATTATAAGCTAACAAGATATATAATACTAGTAGGTGGGACCCCCTTGTAGACTAGGAGATCAGATCTGGTTCTTATTTCATGTTTATGCTTCTGTTCGACACTGCTTACATGGTTCTACATGATTGATGAAATCTTGGTTTTATTGGCGATGGATGAGGCTTATTATATGTTGGTTCTAATTGCGACAAATGAATGATGGATAAAGCATGTTATGTGTTGTTTCCATTGCTCTAGGCTCTATTTTCATGTTATGATAGCCTATGTTATCCATTGTTACCCTTTCTATCTGTTCCTAGATTCAATGTTGTGACACCTGCACAAGAGATATGTTAGTAACAATACATAAGAGAAGTTGGAAAGGGACAAAAGCAATATAAGCAAAATGCAAAAAGAAGGGATTAAACTATGCTACTATGCTACGCTACATGCATTGAAATTAAAATAATCGTTTTTAATCCTAGCTAACAAGTTAATAGTTATGCGACTTATTGAGTTTTATGAAAACATGGTTGATATGCATTATGGTTGGCAATGGTTTAATGTGATGTGGGTGGCGCGTTTGACAAAGTGATAGATGTTAAGTTTGATGCATAGATTAATTAAGCGAATTTATGGAAGGTTGACTAACGTGTACAAAGGAATTGAATGAAGGGGGGGGGGGGGGGGGGGGGGGGGGTGGAGGTGACTTGCATTTACTTCACATCACTCATACCCCTCCCACTGGCCATCACGTTGGCTATTGTGCAATTGAGTTCGTTGTGGTTAAGCTCTGATTTTCAAGCAAAGGAAGAATTGCTCGGACAAGCTCGTGTTTTAAGGTTTTTCTTGGTTACAGGTATGTCTTTTCGCCATCCATGAACCCTCTCTGGTTATGAAATATAAATTTGCTCGGTGATGTATGGGTCTCTTCTTTCCTTAAGTCTGGAAACTGTGTAAATTTGTGATATTTTTCTAGAATGAAGGATTGGTGTGGTTTCATTGCAATAATGTTTGAAGTTACAGTTTCGTTGATCATTATGATTTTGGAAGCCATGAAGGCTCTTTGTCATACTTAGGATCTTGGTTGAAGGGTTTCCATTCGGTCCATATGGGCTAGTTGTATCCACGCATTCTTATCACCATACACAGTCGTTTGTTGTTATGGGGTTTTCCGAGTTTGAAACACTTTGTGTCACTGTGTATCGTTCACTTGGGTATGGGTTCATTCATGTTACTGGTGTTTGCACAGGGGGTTATGATAGTATTTATGCCAAAGGGATTTCTTAAGGTTGATTGTTTTTCTCGGCTCTGTGTTATGTCAACATTCTTCAGTTGATTGGTAAAACCATGAGGGTTATACTCTGCGTGTTCTAAGTGTTGTTATAGGACTGAAGTGAATCCTTGATCCTTTGTTCATAGTCTCTCCTATCACGGGAGTTGTCACCCTGTGTGCGAGTTAGTGGTGGTATACCCTGTGTGTGCATCGTTGGTCTTGAAAGTTCTCACTCGATGGTAGGGGTCGACTTTAGTCTCCCTGTGTTGGTCCACAAGATGAATCATTGATTACTCAAAGCCCAGTTTTGATAAAAGGAACCCATTATGTCATGTTGGATACATGGTTGATGGTTATGAGTTAGTGGTGAATCGTCGATAGTGTTCTATTGTTGGCCTGTCTCGGTTGATTATCCCGACAGTGGTTGTGGTTATTGGTATTTAGTCACTGCATATGTTTATTATAACAGTCTAATTGATAAGCTCATCATTGTTAATTGGTTGATTGGAGAAATGAGATCAAATACACAGTCGTTGTCTTTTACATGGTGATTATTGATTTGTTAACCCAACATTAGTTTTAATTGATTAAGTCACAACAATGTTTTCACGCGTGATGCATGGGTATGTGTAGCCTTCCTACAACATGTTAGGTTGAGTTAATGATTGTTGTGACTGTGTGTTTTAAATTTCCAAATGGGAGTATTGCAATCGTGGTAATTATGGCATGGCCATACAATGTATATGCTATGGATATTATTGACTGTGCCATCAAATATGGTCACGTTTTTTTTTTTTAAACCAATATGGTTTTGTTGAATTTTGATCAATTCATGAGATGATATCGGGTTTACTGTTGCTACCTCGTTATATTGATTGATAGCCCAACATTGTGGGTGTTTAGATTCAGAGTAGTTGGACCTGTACAGTCACAAAAATACTCTGTGTTTTGTCGAATGGTCTGTGTATTCCAAGCATAAAATGAGTTGAAATGGTGATTGTTGTCTATGTGTTTAAATGACAAGTCAAGATCTTTGCAATTAAAATGCGGATGGCTGTATTTGGCTGTTTGTTATATGCGTTGGTGAATATCATGCATTCTAGAAGAGATAGACATAGGTTCTGGGACAATATAACCTCATTACAGTTTAGTTATTAAATGAATTAAAGGACATAATCATGCACAAATTTTGAGTCTGTATTTGATGATTGAAATATTCATGAGCAGTGGTTGATGATTTGATGCTGAACATAGTGGAAATAAGTGATTGTGTATTCATTTGGGAATTGTTTTAAAATATTAAATGGAAAATGAGAAGAAACATAACTCTTCTACAGGTTTTTGTGGAATGCATGTTGTCTTGTTTGGTGACATTGTGTTGAAAATGTGATTGCAAATAGTGAATAAGTCAATGCACATAATTAATTGAATTAAGCACAGTAGTTTTCATTTGATCATAGTGATTATTTGGTTGGTGTTATTTCCTTTTACATAATGGTTTTATGGATTACTGAATTAATTTTATGAACAATCTTCGCTCTCTTTCCCTACCATTATTTTACTTTTCACTAATTACAACCCCACTGCCTTCCCACATTCATTTTTCACTTCCTATTCTAAAATTTAATTACAGTCAAGAAGAATTATGTATTAAAGCAGTTTGAAGGTACAATTTCTTGGTTGGATCACAGTGATATTTTCTTTGGTTTGCATTACAGTTGATTTATTGTCTTTGAGCATTAACCATTTTTATTTTCCCCCTCATTTTATCATGTTTCACTCAATACAAACCCCTCACATATCCCAGGACCTTTTGTTCATCCCTTGCTCATTGACAACAATAAACAATTTATATGGATTGGATTGCATGAGTCTGATATGTTGCTGAGCCAAAGTCTATTTCATATTTTTAAGGAGTTGTCATGTATGGTTGCAAAGGAACTATTTTCTAATCAATCATGCATGTAAGAATGAGCTTTTTAGTCGAGGTAGTCATGGCAGAGGCAACCGAGGGAGAGGTAATTGGAACAGAGGCCCAAGAAGGCCAAGATTCTCCATACACTTTGACGTTGACTCACAAGAGTTAGGCCAGTTGTTTCAGGATGGATTTTTCAATTAGATTGGGCAAGGAGTGGTCCAACCTAGGTCTGAAAGGCCTCCCTTCCAAGCTCCACAAGCCCCTGGTATTCTCATGCCCCCTTATGTCTCATTGCAACCCAAGGTTCCCGAAAATGACAGATGGCAAGAGATTGTCAACTCGACAGTCTCCCAACATCGTGGCTGGCCCAATTTGTCCTTAGCTGATCCCCTACCTATTAACTAGATTGTCCAAGCTGCACTTTTCCAACTCACCAGTTTAGTCCTCTCATGCTAGAAAAAGGTGGAAAATCGAGGCCCATCATGCCCTTGACAGAGGAAAAGCCACTGCTGCCCCTTCCTCACCCTCCAATGACTCTTATAAATATGTGTCTTCTCGGATGCATTTGAGGGACGATTGTTCCCATGTGATCAACAAAATTAGGCCTAAAGGCTTAGCACAACCAAAGGCAAATTCAGAAAAATCAAAGGGTGACAACAACAATCAAGGAAATATTTCATTTGAGAGTGGGAAATATGGTTTTTGAGTTTTTATTTTATTTATTATTGATGACAGTTGACTTCAGAAGTTTTGGAAAACATGTTTTCTTTGGATATATGAGTAATATATTTTTTGAAAATAATTTCAAATATCAATGAGATAAATTGTCAAATGTGAATGTGATGATGGGAGTCATAAGGAAGGGTGTTTTTCTTAATTAACTAGTTATGTTATGATTGTTAAAAGGAAAGGGAGGAAAGGGAGGAGGATAGAAGGAGAAGCATAATAAGGTTTTCTCTTTGAGTTTATGTTGAGATAGTTCAGTTTTCATTCATTCCTTAATTTATCACAAGCCTAATTCTTTTTTATGATAGCAAGGTCTTATTGTAGACAACAAGATTCAGGGCTGAATTACATCATTCAGACACTTGTTTTTTAGAGGTGTTGATCTATCTTTGATAGTCTGTGTAGACTTGTATGTTTGTGAATTAGTTTTCATGACTGACAAAGGATATTGTGCAGATTCAAGTGGGAAGAAATCTATGGAAAGTTGATCCAACTTTTAGAGTTCAGTTTTTTATTTTCTATCAAGGGTCATTTTGTGTGTTTCGTCGGGGATGTCTAAGTTTGACTTTTGTCCAAAAATTCTTTACAAAATTTTGTAAAGAGAATGACTCTTTGGTGAATTGGAATAAAATAAAGGATTGCTTTATGTCTCATCTGTCTTGATTTTCATCTTGGTGTCTTTGCTTCTGTCTCTACTTTTATTTCGATAATTGTTATATTCAGAAAATCATATAAATAATGAATTTTCCAGCAAGATTTTATTTATAAAAGGACTAGAATAAGAACTTGTAATCAATACTTGTGAGTTAGGATATTAATTTTGATGGCTATAAACATAGGGTGACGTTCCCATCTATTTTTCTTTAGCCAAGTAGAATCTGAAAATGCTTGAGTAAGATCATTCATATATTTTCCTCAAAATTGGGGAGAACAGAAAGAAGACATGGGAATAACCCATGAAGGAACTAAATAAATCTTATGGGGATTGGAATGGGGATGCTGAAGTAGGCCAAAATCCATGTTTTGGGGATTTTTGAGATTTTTAGAGTAGAAAAAGTGACCACAGATCACAAAACTGGAAAATTGTATTTACTCGACATTTTATATATTCATCAAGAAAAATAAATTTGGTTTATTGAATTATTTCCAGAAGTGCACATATTGTGAGATAGCGAGTGTTTCTAAAAATTCTAAGTCTGGAAAAAAGGGTGAAAAAGGACAAAGTTGCATATTCCAGATTGTTGTAGTTTTTTTATTAGAGAATCAACTTGAAAATATGAGAGTTGTTATGAGTTCCTTGTAATTATTTTTATCTATGTCTAATACAAAATTTTCTCTAGTTCATGAGATATTTTATTCTGCAGTTGACAGAATTTGGCCTTTCAATAAACAATGCACCATTGGAGAAATTGCATAAATGAGGTGAAAGTGGTTTTTTAGGAAGTCGTAACTTTGAGCTTAGATTTCGGATTGGGGAATGGGTATAGTCGTTCGAAATATGATTTAGAGGAGACCAACCTTGAATTATTATAATTTGGATAATGCTGATATATTTCTTCATGAATTGAGCAAAAAAAGGGCATGTAGCATTAATTGGAAAATTTTATAATATGCACAATTCTAACAAAATGGTTGTGTGTAGATTTTACAGAATTAGGGGATATAAACATATCAATTCAAGATAAGAATGCATATTTTGGAAATGGAGGAAGGAGAGGGATCCTCTAGTCATGATAAAGAAGCCAAAGTTCAAAATATCATTGTTGGTAATACAAAGATAGAATCAAATAAGAATATGAGTAGAGGGGAATAAGAAACAGTAATAGAGATTGTGAGAAGCATGAAAATAGAATTGAAGAGTTAAAAAGAAGACAATGAGAGGTTGATGACAGAACAAAATCAGATAAATTCCCAAGTAATGCAAATCCTATATCATTTGCATAGGCAAGCAAAGAATGGATCAAACTCAAGGTAGGAGGAAGACGACACATGTCATGAAAGAAGAGATAACTACATAAGGGATGATCATTAAAGAAGTGCCAAAAGAGATCATAGACATCACTCACCTCCTTACTTAGAAAGGCAATTTTATGCATCTGAAGACTCCATAAGAAATCCAAAAGTGTCTTTTGTTAGACACCAAATAAGAAGACATGAATTAGAAAGTTTGCAAGGAGAGTTGAGGAAGCTTAAGCCATCATCCTTTGATAGTGAAAGAGAAAGGGAAGATGATGTTGAAGCTTGGTTTCTTGGAATCAGGAATTAATTTTAGTTGCAAAACTATTCATCCAACATAGAAGCGATAATTTTCACATACCATTTGCATGGAAACGTTGTTATGTGGTGGTATCAGTTGAATCAAGTTGAGCACATTAATGAGAGCATGATCACTTGGAAGCAGTTCAAGCGATATTTTTAGAAGGAGTATTTTTCAGAGCACTTCTATGACAAGAAAATGCAAGACTTGTTTCAACTAAGGTTGGGAAGCATGACCATGATAGAATATGAATAGAAGTTATTAGGATTGTTGAAGTATGTAGGATTTATAAAAGATGAAAAAGTGAAGATACAAATATTTTTGAGTGGACCACCATCATTTCATAAGGAACATATTCAATATGATGAACCTAGGACTTTGATAGAGACCATCATAAAGGATAAGTACATGTATAAGCAAGGAAATGGCAAAGAATCCATGCAAAAATATTGGAAGGATAAGAAGAAAGAGAAATATGATCAGAAAAGGAAGAGATTCAAACCTCATTTAAACAGAAATAGTCTAAATACTAATCATCAAGAACAATCCAATAAGAGTGAACCCAAGAAGGAAGACTCATTGGGAAAAAAGAGGAATACCACCAATCCAATGTTGGGGGTGCAAAGAAAATCACCTATACAAGGATTTCCCTCACAGAGGAGATAAAACAAAGACTATGAACAACATCAAAGAGGATACAACAATAGAAGACATGGGTAGAATATATGCAACCTTAGAAGATCAACAAGCAGAGTACCAATCCAATATGATCGAAGTGGAAGGTAAGATAATTAATCATCATGTTTCTATTATAATTTATTCAGGACCAATCCATTGTTATATTGATCCTAAAATAATGGACATTTTACATTTGGAGAAAAGTAAGCTTGAAAAATCTAGTTTGGTTCACCTAGCCACTGGAACCAAAAGAAGGAATAATGAAATGGTCATAAGTTGTCCAATAATTCTTAATGAAGTGAATATTGATGCTAACCTCAATATCATACCATTAGGATCTTATGATATCCTGATTGGAATGGATAGGTTGGATTAGCACCATATTGTCCTAGATTGTCACTACAAGAAATTTAAATGTCTTAATGAAGAAGGAAAACAGAGCACTGTGAAAGGAATTCCAAGACCCATTTCTATAAGGGAGATTTCATCCTTACAACTGAAGAAATGTTTCAAGAAAGGATGTCAATTGTATGTAGTTCATGTGGAAGAGCCAGAAAAGACAAAAGGGCTAAGCCTTGAAGATTTTCTAGTATTGCAAGAGTTTGAAGATGTATTCCAAGAAATACCAGGATTTCCACTGAAGAGGGAGATATATTTCTCTATTGATTTAGGACTAGGAATTTCCCCCATATCAAAAACACCTTACAAAATGAGTACACCTGAATTGAAAGAATTACAAATGTAGCTGGAAGAATTGTTGAAGAAAGGGTATATACGCCCAAGTGTTTCACCTTAGGGAGCACCAATACTCTTTGTGAAAAATAAGGATGGAACATTGAGGTTGTGTATTGACCTTAAACAGTTGAATAAAGCCACCGTGAAGAACAAATACTCTCTACTCAGAATTGATGACCTCTTTGATCAGCTAAAAGGAGAATATATATTTTTAAATATAGACTTGAGATCCAGATACCATCAGGTAAGAATCAGGGAGGAAGACATCAATAAGACAACCTTCAGAACCATTTATGGACATTATAAATTTGTGGTGGCACCATTTGGACTGACCAATGCACCAACTTTCTTTATGTGCTTAATGAATGGCATATTTAGAAATTATCTTGATAAGTTTATCATTGTGTTCTTGGATGAAATACTTATTTATTCTAAGTCCAAGAAAGAGCATGCACATCATTTGAGGTTAGTGTTGCAAGTGTTGAGGGAACATCAAATTTATGGAAAGCTTAGTAAGTGTTCTTTTTACCAAGAACAGATCCATTATTTGGGGCATATTATTTCAAAAGAAAGTATAACAATAGATCCAGAGAATATTGAATCCATTAGAGGATGGTCAACAACCAGGAATGCTTCAGAAATCAGATCTTTTATGGGATTAGCCGGATACTATAGGAGGTTTATAGCAGGGTTCTCTAAGATTACTCATCCCATCACTTCTTTTCAAAATAAGGGAATTAAGTTTGAATGGACAACATAGTGTGAAGAGAATTTTAATTTGTTAAAGGAATTACTTACTAGTGCACCTATTTTAAAGATTGCTTACTCAAATCAGAATTTTTTGGTATGTATAGATGCCTGCATGGAAGGACTTGGTAGAGTCCACACTCAAAATGGGTATGTCATTAGTTATGAGTCCAACAAACTTAAAGAACATGAGCGGAATTATGCCACACATGATTTGGAGATTGCTTCCATAGTTCATGCATTGAATATGTGGAGGCATTATCTCATGGGAAAGATATTTGAATTAAGGACATACCATAATGGTCTGAAATATCTTTTTGAACAACCAACTTTGAATTCCAGGCAGATAAGATGGCTAGAATTTTTAAGTGAGTATGACTTTGATATCAAGTATATCAAAGAAAAATAAAATAAAGTTGTTGATGCAGTCAACAAAAGAGTACATATCTTGCATGTTACAACTATTAGTATGCATCAGTCAGATTTAAAGAGAAAATTTTTAGATTTTGTTACAGATCAACATTACCTACAGGAAAAATAAATTTTACAGTGGGAAAATGTACAACAAAAAATTAAAGAGTATGAGAATAAGGAAGATGAATTACTTATGCATAAGAATAGAATTTATGTTCCTATTTCTAGAGAATTTAGGAATTTGGTGTTAAAAGAAATGAATAATGTTCCATATGTTGTACATCTTGGTTACCGAAAAATAATTGCAGCAGTAAGAAGCCAATTCTTTTGGCCTGGAATGAAGAAGGATGTTGTTGATTAGATTTCTAGATGTATGGAATGTCAGAGAGTGAAGGTTTAGCATAGACACCCAACAATTTTTCTTTAGCCATTGCCAATTCCAGAGAAAAAATGGGAAGTGGGAATCATTGATTTTATAACCAAGTTTCCCAGGATAGCAAGAAAAAATGATTCAATAATAGTAGTGGTTGGTAAATTGACAAAGGTTTCTCATTTTGTTCATATGAAAATGACTCATATCGTAGCTAATATTTCAAAAATTTACATGACGGAAATTGCTAGGTTGCATGGGATACCTAAGGTAATTGTTTCAGATAGAGACACAAAGTTTACTTCAAATTTTTGGAGATGATTATTTAAAGGATTTGGTACAAATCTAAATTTTAGCAAAACACACCATCCATAGTTAGATGGGAAGACAGAGAGAGTCAACCAAGTGATTGAAGACATGTTGAGAATGTATGTGATGGATAAGCCATATAAGTGAGAAGATTACTTGCATTTGGTTGATTTTGCCTATAATAACAGGTATAAAGCTTCATTGAAGATGAGCCCATTTGAAGCTTTGTATGGTAGAAAATGCAATACTCCCGAAATTTAGGACAACCCAATAGATAGAGTAGTAATTAGGCCACAATTGCTCAAATATATGGAAGACCAGATGGTTGAAATTAAGCAGAATTTGAAGGCAACATAAGATAGACATGAAAATTATGTAGACATGAAAATTATGTAGAAAAGAGAAGAACAACTAGAGAATTTAAAGTGAGAGAGCATGTTATTTTGAAAGTGAAGCCCAAGAAGAGATCAATGAAATTGGGAAGCTGTACAAAGCTAGTAGCCAAATTCTTTGGTCCATTTGAGATATTGGGCATAATAGGGTCAGTTGCATACGTGCTTTCATTGCCTGCTTCCATGAATGTGCATAATGTATTTCATGTCTCTTTCCTAAAAAAAACTATGTACATGATCCTAACCATGTTATTGATTGGAATTTGATCCAGACGGAGCCAGAAAGAGACTTCCAAGTTCAGTCGGTGCGCATATTGGACAAAAAAGTCAAAATGATCCAAAATCGAGTCATAGAATTGGTAAAAGTTTTGTGGACTTGCTATGGTCCTGAAGATGCTACTTGGGAGCATGAAGATGCTATGCGGGTAGAGTACCTATGCTTTTTTGAAGAATTTTGAAATTTTGATTTATGTTTTGTATATGCACTGAGGACAGTGTTGTAAATAAGGGGGAGGGGAATGTAATTCCCCAGTTTTGAGACACCAGATTAAATAATGTATCTTATGAAAGGTCGAAGTTCCCAAACAGTTAAAAGAGGTTGGCGTGCCTAGGAAATGTAATGATTTGATCATTATAAATAATAAAATACATCATTGGCTACCAGAGGGACAAGGGAAAGAGTTATAGGGGGATATGATTCCAAAAGAGAGGGGGGATTAAGGGGCTAAGTGTTTCTATTATATTTTATTTACCCATATTTGTTTGAATTGAGAGAAGTGGTTACATGAACTTCTTCGGGGAAGGTCACGTGGTTCTTGATTTCAAATTAAATATATAAACCCATCTTGTGGGCTATTTGGGGGTTCTTCTCCATTCACTCTTTCACTCTTTCATTCATTGTTTCTCATTTTATCATTCCTCATTCATTCTTTTTCTTGGTTGGGACATGGGGGAGAATTGTTGAGGAAGAAGCCATTGTTTGAAGGTTGTAGTAATGATTGGTGTATTCCAACCATGAATTAATGACTGCATGTCTGAGATGCATTGACACGTGTTAAGTTTTGTTCACAACTGGGAGTCTTCAGAATCCCAACATGGAGATTATTGACTAGAAGCACTGGAGCCCCGAAAAGAAGTGGACAACTTGAGGGACTGCGTGGCGGTGAAGAGGGTTCATTGTCTTTGGGTGGTGTAGGATGGAAAAAAAAGAGTTGGTGTACTTTGTATTTTTGTGTGTTGATAAACCTTTGAGAACTTATGTCCTGACTGGTTTGGGAAGCTGAGTGACACCCTGAAACCATCCTTGGGGTGACTTGTTGTTGAGACCTAGAACAACAATGTCTACAGTTAGGTGGAACATCCTTGGTTTGCAGCCAGTTGGTGATTGATTAAGATAAGTGCTCTTTGTCATGGTTTCCTTTGATTGTATATTTATTTCCATTGTGTATCAATTATTATTTATGAGGTTTGTTTTTATAATATGCATGCTTACTAGTTAATGTTGTGCATGGCATATTGTTCATTTGTTTTATGTTGTAGCATGAATCTTGATTATTGCATGTGAGTCTTTCATGTTTCTTTATTGATTAAATGCTATTAGAACTTAAAATCAGTGTTGAAGTGTGTTTTTTAAGTAGCGTGGCCAACCTATCGGTGGTTGGGTACGTTACATATCTATTTTTGTTCCAATGTTGCATTCTTCAAAGTTATCATCTTTAGGGAGGAATGTTGGATTTATAGGCACATCATTTCTATCAAACATATTCTCCAAGGGCACTAATCCTTTGGGGATGAAATTATTTTTTAGTTGAAGTACTTTGTTCCCAACCATGTATTCGCTAAAATCATAGGTCCTTTGAATTTCTTTTTCATTGATGGGTTCACCATCTTCTTCATCATTCAAATCTACAGGGAAATTTGCAAATTCCTTTATGACTTCCATGAACTTTTTGATCTGCTGATCATCCTAAAAAACTTTCCAGTACTTAATATTATTAGAGATGTGATTTTTGTACCTCATCTCAATCTCATATCTCAGTTGAGGGACAACAAGGGGTTTAAAGGTACTAGATGCTACTGCTAAGGAATCAACTTGCTAGTTAAATTCCCTTGATATAGAAGTACTATTAAAATCCTTATAAAAATTATCAATTAAATCCCATACCTGATTTCAATATGCCCTCATCCTGGGATACCTTGTCTGATAGTAACCTTTTATGTGTTGCACCACAAGTTCTGAGTCTCCAAAGACCATCAACTCAGTGATATGCATTTTCATTGTTGCCTCTAGGCATAAAATCAAGGCCTCATATTCAACAACATTATCAGTTTCCTCGAACACCAACTTGTAGGACAAATGAATCTTTTTCCAATTGAGGCAATCTTTCTTCCATTCATCTATCTTCTGAAACTATAGACTGTAATTGCAGATTAGGCTTCACTATCCATCTATTTATCTGAATAATATCAACCTGTTTTATCTGTGAGATTTCAACCTGAGCCTCTTCCATATTTGTCTTAATGTCAAGTTGATTATTTGTTATGTCAATTTGTCCCAGTACTCCAGAGATATCTTCTTTATCAAGGCCTAATGATTCTTTTTTGAGTGAGTGGAAATCCTCTTCACAAGACTCCTTCACTTCCTTAGCCATTTTCCTACTTTCAGCTATGCTAGATTCCCAGGTCTTTAGTATTATATCACCTCTAGTCCGTTCTGAAACGGAAAACCTGGAAGCCATAGCTAATCCTTCTTTTGCTAACAACACAACTGCTTCTTGGAAGGTAGTCCGAGCAACAATAGATTCTCTCTCTCTTAAAAAAATGTTATTTAATTCTTGATCTATCACTCGAAAATGATCTTGGACAGTTTCAACCTTAGTGAGAAGGCTTTGTTGTGCTGCTTCCAGTTCCTTTCACACTTCCAATGCCTGAGATTGGAACAATTTTATATATACAATCATGTTTTCAGTAGAGCTTACTTTGGCTTGTAGTTGCCTTACCAACTCATCCTGCTGGGTGGCCCGTCCCTGGCTCGCCTGTATATTCCTGTGCATCTCCTCGAGGTTGGATTTGAGCTACTGGATTTCTTGTTTGTCACTAGATCTAATATACTCGAAGCCCTTGTTGACCTCACTCCAGAAATTCTTTTCTACAGTCTTCATTTGATTCTGCAATTGGATTATTTGCAGATCTTTCTGCTTCAGTCGTTCTTTTAAATTTTCGACTGAAAACTAGTTAGTTGTTTCAAAATCCCCCACTGAACCTGCTACTTATTCAACAAAGTCTACCTCCTCCAAGGCTTCTCCATCAATTAGCACCCTGTGTCTTTTGACAACTGAACCTTCCTTTAGGTTCATTTCTCTCTTCACCACAACCTTCCTTTTCTTGTTGAAAAAGAAATTGGAAGGAGGCAACTCTTCCACCGAAATGGGTGCGAGGTCCTCTATGAATAATACCTCTACATTTTGATTCCCTCTGGTGAATTGAAATGGTGTGATGAATTGGATGGGGTTGCCGATTTCGGTGGACAACTGTTTCTCGACCGCATTTGTAGTGGATTTATCTGGTGTAAACAATGGTCCTTCTTCTCCCTCCTTTTTCAGTGTCTCTGCTTGATCTTTGGCTTGGTCACCTGATACATTTGTCTATGGGGTATCTTATTTTTGAGTCGACACCTCAGTCTTCTCCAAACTTTCCTAGTTTTCTTGTCCGCTGGAGCTTACTGCTTCTGAGCGTCGGGTCTTTGTTTTCTATGCAGCTGGAGATGTTGGGGTTCCTCCTTGAAATACTTTAGGGAGTATACTTCTTCGGTGCCTCTGGAAGTCGTAAAACTCAATCATTTTATTAGGTGACAGAGCTCGAACTCGACTCAAGACCTCTAGATAGGATTTGGCTCCTCGAAAAATCTCGTCTTGAGGAGAATCTTCGTGTTCATACCTTTTTTAACTGCATTTGGCCATGTGATTACCCACGAAATTCTGTGGGTCATGCTTCTTTAATTCAATGTTGACCATCTTTATTTATTCCAAGGCTGTGGCCTCTACTTTAGAGTGATCGAAATCCAGTAGGGAAAATGTATCAATCTACAGGGGAAAAGAGGGCCATACCTTTTTATGTACTTCTTTGAGCTCCTTAATAATCCCACCGAGAACAGTTTATCGTGCAACCTCTTGGCACACTAATCAGTCTGGTAAAAATTGCGGCAAAGCATATGGAGGAACTGAACAACCAAAAACCCTAATATAGGAGAAGTGCTCCTCAATGTACCAGTCTACTATTCTACCCAGGTTAGTCACAATTTTTTCGGAGATTCTGGGAGGTGCGTAGCCATATATGGCAGTGTGCATCGACACCACTACCCAGTTGTAGATATCATAAAAGAAGTCTTTTTCCTTTTCTTCCAAAAGCGTTGAATGATAAACATGTATGGGTTCGACACTATTTGGAATCCAACTCCAGTCCATCAATGGAAAAGGCATTATGAAACAGACGGTGTCCATAATATAAGCCGACATGGAAAATTGGGTTGGCTGCCCCTTGGCTCTTAGTGACTGATATCTTGCAATCTCTTGAACCAAACCATCCGACAATATATTTTCCCAGTCAAAAGAGTACCCTTCTGCTACTGTGTGTATAATAGGTACCCACAGTAAAAATAAATGAGTTGTGTTTTTCTTCCCGTAGAGCCTACACATCATCATTGCTATGTACATTATGTGAGGTTCTAGTGCGACAATTAGGTATATACCATGGGAGTCTGCTCTGAACTTCTTGGGGCGAGAATACCAATCTTTAATTAAATTGGGAAGGTTTTTTCGTATTGGTCACATTCCTTCTTGTTGAAGTCTACTAGGAAATTTTCATTGTAAACAAAATTGAATAACGGAGACAATTTGCACATCATCTATAGGTGTTCTAGCCTGAAAGACCCAACTACGACCTTTTGTGAATTGAAAATAATCCTGGTTGGGATATCTGCATGGTCTAGTGCCCAACTGATCATATCATTGTAGGGAAATAGCTTAGGCCTTGTCAGTATATTCTGTAGCTTTGACTGAGAAACAATTTTGTATTTGGTAGATAGGTCCTCCTTCTCATGTTCGCTTGAATCATCCGAGCAATTTACCAATTCATTTTGTAAGATGTTGAATACTTGCGTCAAGGATTTGACGGTGTCTATGCTTCTGGGTGAGGTGTCAGAGAGAACATCTGCGTTCTGGCTCAAACTTTCACCAGTTCCTTTAGGTGCTTTCCATGGAGCCATGGTATCAAGCCTTTGAACTCTGTTATCTGCCACAGGAAATGCATAAAATCCTTCAGCTGGAAAAACTTACTGCTCAGTAAAACACATAATGAAATTCAAATTCACATCCCTTTTCCTTTAATCACATCGATTAGCCAATACCTTTACTGATGAAGTATTTACTTTATTTAATGAATCAGATTCAAGTGGTGGCTCAAAATCTTATTTGGAATGATTTCTATAAAGGCATTATTAATGGCATTTATTTTTGGTGGTTCATGCTCGGGAAAAGCACATACAAAATTTGAATCTATCCGAGTCATCATTAAGCGATTGATTAATTAATAGATAATATTTTTTAAAGCATCAGTTTATCATATTTATCATTAAGTAAATTTCGACAGTTCGGATCTCATGAGATCTTATAATAGCCTGAGCTATAACTTACGAAACGTGAAATCACGATGTGATTAATTAGGTTTAATTATTCTTAAACCTTTTAATTAATCATGATTAACCTCAAATATTTCAGGTTTTCGGGTCTCAGGATATTGATAATCGCTATATGTTAGGATCCTCAAAATGCAAAATTGCAATAAGATTTAGTGATCGTTAATTCTTCTTAATCCTAAAATAACCCGGTTTAACTTAAGACAGTTTCACAACTTTGTATATCGGGACTTTGGAGTTCTTACATGTTGGATTGTTAGTATCACAAAACCCCAAAACCCGACATTTCGAAGGTATCCTTTAGTTATTTGACCTTTTAACGAGTGGGTGGCTCCACAACTTTTAAGGATTTCAGATCGTTGAATTCAATGGAAGACTTCATCAACGATGATATTAAAGTGCATGTTTGTCCTTATTTAAACAAGAATGAAACTTATCTAAGTCTAAAGTTTAGAAAAAATATATATGTTCCAACACTCTCCTCCCAAAACTGACATAGTAGCATAGGTCATGTCCATTTGTATTGTACCACCCAACTTTCTCACCCATGTTCTAGATAGAAGCATCCCATAGTTAGCAGGAACATCAGCCACCACCACATTTATCATTATTCTTTTAACAAGAAGCTAATCTAAGGTGACTACCATATCTTTGGTTGACCCATCACATTTTACTTTTCTAACATGAAATGAATAAAAATCATGATATGGTATAGTTATTTCTAGCCCTAGTTTTTCCATAACTACCTTGGGCATAAGATTGCGTGAGGCTCCAGAATCAAGCATATAGTTATGCAAAATCTTGTCATCGATATTTAATGTTACGTAGAAAGGTGCAACTGCCTCCTCTTTGTCATCTATGTGAGGAACAAAGACTATGGTAGGGAACTCATCTTGTAGGTTCACAATATCAGGGGGATTTGTTGATCCCTTCACTTGTATCACTTTCTCAATTTTCTTGTGGTAGGAAGGATTTCTAGCCAGCTCCATCAGTGGGTCATGAATATTGATTTTGGACAATTCCTTCTCAATGTTGAAAGGTGGAAATGATTCCTCAAATTCTTTAACCTCTCTCTCTATCTTTGAATTTGGTCTTGGGAATATTATTTAGTTCTTGGAATTTATCCACATAAAGACTTGGGCTAGGATTTTTAAGTTGGGGTTGACTATCTTGATTAGTTTCCTTCTGGTTGGGTTTGAGGTCATATTTCTTATGCATCTCACCCTATAGTGCATCAACACACATACTGTACTATACATAGGAACATACTTCTTGGTTTGATTTACCTTTGAGGGCTTGCTTCTTGTTGTTAAGGGAGCCTTCATAATCATCTTGAGTTAGATGCATGACATTGTTCTCCCCTTGTAACATGTGTACTTCTTATGGATTCTTAACATATCCTTCATCTATTTCTTCCTCCACCAGGTTATTTTCATTATTAGTTCTTACGAGAGGTTGTATAGTTTGTTCCTCGTTCCTTCTTTCTCTCCTCAATAGTTGAGGATTGAAAGGCCTTCTGAAATGGTTAGGGTTCCTTATCCCTCCTTGAGGGAATTTATTTTTATTACCATTTTCTAGATAGAATCTAGACATCTTATTTGTCAAATTAATGACCAGTCTAGACATCTCATTCATTTGGGCTTCATGAGAATACTTGACTGGATATGAAGGATCATAGTCTTCTCTAGACTTTTTTATTTCTATATGATATATTTTTTTCTTCATTTTTCTTGATACAATCATATTCCCTTCAATTTCTATTGCATTGTCTTTCATTACCAGTAGAGTTGGATCTCTTCTTTCCCTTAATACTATGGAAAAGTTTGCATCAAAATCCCTAGCATGTGTGACCTTAGTTGCTTTCAACAAGAGATTTATGTCCCTAGGGATATTTTTGTATATTTTTTTGAATCTTTTGTTGAAGTCAACAACAGTATCATTGGATCTCTTCTTGAGTGAGCTAAATTTGGTCAAGTAATACAAGCTATCTCTCTCCCCCCTCCCTCATTGTTTCATAAAAGAAGAAACAAGATCCTCACAACTATCTATTGAGGCTATCAGAAGCTCTCTAAACCACTTCTGGACATCTCCCTATATGGTTTGAACAAAAATCCTCATCAATACATCATCATGCTCCACGAATAGGTTGTCAGTGATGTCCTGGAAGGCTACTAGGAGTTCTTCAACATATTGAGCTAGGTCACCATTATACTTGGGCAAGAGCTTTAGATCATTTTCATGGAGGTCTTGAACATTCATAGTTAGGTTTAATGGAACAAATTTAGTAGTGACCCACGGGTTTAAATGTGGTGGGGGAGGCTATTTTTCCCCATCTCTTCCTCCTCCAAAGTTGGCCATCAAGTTCTACAGGATACTTTTATGGGCTTCGAAAGATGGAGGGTTGATATGGTTTTTCAAAAAGAGTTTAAGGGAAGAGCTCACCTATTGACAAAATCCCAAGGGTGAATTATGTAGATCTATCAAGGGTTCGAGAGGTAGCTTGGAAGTAGAATATGAATCAACAAGTACATCAATTAATTATAAAGATTCACTACCTCTATGAACAACAGAAGGAGATGTTTGCAAATTAGGGTTACCTGAATATGAAGAAATATGATGTTCTTTGAGATTTCTCCAGGTCTCAAGCATCTTTGGATCTAGGTATACTGGAGTATGCTCAAGATATGGGTTAATTGTGGTGTATCTTCTATTGGATGTCAAATCTTTGCACTGTGGAGTCTCCAGGTGAAATAATCAACAACCAGGTTCCTGAAACTCGTTCACCTTCGAGTATCAGAGCTTGCAATGTCGTATCCCAAGGGAAAAATATCTTCAAATTATGTTCCTTGAAAACAACGCCATTTCAGATGTTGTCCCTCAAGATGTTCCAGGATGTTAGTGGAATAATGTTGAGGCATTATAGGAGCTGAGACTTAGGGTGAGCCTTAAATCCATGCTTGAAATAATAGAAATTATGCAAAAATGTACATAAGTTTTTTCCTCTCTTATAGAACTCTCGACCCTCAAACAATCTCAGTCCAAATGTTGAAAATTTCAGCCTCAAGAGGAATTTGTCCATGAGTGTTTCAGAAAATTGAGTTTAAATATAGGGTGAAGTGATGGATTTAGAAGAAATACACGACAAACATATGAGGCACTATTAAGAATGAATCTCGTAGATTATGGAAAATAATAACATGCTGAGCAATTAAGAATTCAACAGTTCTAACAAATGCACCAGATCATTAAAACATGCATCAAACAGTAGACATCTTCAAACATTTAAATCCATGGAGGTACCCTCTGCAAATCATTAAACATAAGGAGAAATAATAAGAAGTGGTCATTGTTAAGAGGAAATCACTTCACTATCATAAGCATATAACACACAGTTACACTTAACATGCTATATAACTTGTTGCTTGAGATTTTATTAATGGGGATATGAAACAAGAATCCAAAATGAGATGGTGGATTTACAAGAACACGTGCAAAAAAAAAAGCACATGCTGAAACATAACGCAGGGGATGAATCTCATGAAGCCTGCAACCTTAAGAATTTGTCTGTGTTTGAGGGGATCTTGATCAAATAGCTTTGGTTATAAGATACTCTTAAATTCCCCAAAGTGCCAACCCAAAAAATGAGCTCCTCGCCTTACTTATAGGCTCTTTCTTTGTAGGAAAACCATTTGTTTAGACCAATATTTCTTCTTGGAGAAGGATACTAATTGTCAAAATATTGATACCGCTTTTGGTTTTCTAACCAATTCCATCTTTCCAACTGATTTTGTCCAATTTTGCGGGGTAAAAATAAATTTTAACCCCCAAAGTTGTCATGTTGATGTTGCTGGGGATGTGTTCTCCTTGTCCAATAGAGCCTTTGAGTGACTCTTTTTGAATGACTCAATTGAACCTTTTTCTGCTGCTCAGGGCCTACTCGACCATGGAATGATTTGGTTCCATGGTTGGCTGGAAGAACATCCAATGACTTCCTCTCAGAACCCACCACCCATAAATGAAGAGTTTCATTGACCAACTCTTCAAATATTGTATTTTGAGCTCTTGCAACTTGTTGTTCAATTGATACAACTTCACCTTATGTTAGATTCCTAAATATCCCTCTGCTCTCCATGTCAAACTAACGATACTAGAGAGGGACATTCCTTCCTTCGCAAGATGTTGATCATGTTATGCAAATGTCTGTATCCAAGATGGCTGATAATCCTTCCTAGTGGAGAGATATTGTGCAAGTGGATCATCATCCATGACACTGGGCATCATAATAGCTTACTTGCAGATACTAGACTATTCACAGATTGGTTTTTTACCGATCGTTGGGATTTCTCATATAAGATCTTGACACGTGCCTGGTGAAGGTAGTTGATGGGATGAAGTGATTCATCACACATAGCTTGATCTATTGAGATCCAGGTCTTGCGTGAGTGAGCATGTCGAGGAAATGATTGCTATCCTATGTCAATTTCAGGCAACACTATGATGATTAATGAAAGGATGTGAATGTGATACTAAATATATTGTTATGCATCACATCTTTTCCAACTGATTTGGCAAGCTGTTAGTGAATCCTCCACCCACCTAATATATTCTTCCTCATTCCTTTGTTTGAAACATGCGTCATTTTCCCAATGGTTTAGTGATTTTTGAAAACTGTTAAGAATGTGTGAAATTTGGATGGTGTCGTGATGATGTCATCGTGGACCCATAGACACGTGGTAGCTCAATATTGGTGCATGTCAATGTTTCAGTGTCTTCTGGACTCGGTCTTCATGTATTTGAGTTTGATATGGCGATCAAAGTCCCAATGGGATCCCTCTATATAGGTGGTTGTCTTTAACAGGTTCAAAAAGTGTCTTGTTGGTGCATTAGTCTATTCCCGGCTTCCTTGATTTCTAGGTGGACCGTTGCATTGGCCTTATGTGATGTTGAGTGGATGGGCACGTGTGTGTTGAGTAGGTGGATAGTCAACCTAAAAAAATAGGAATACCATTGTCGCGATCCTATGGCAGTGTTTTATTTATTTATTTTATTCTGTATCCTTGTCATGCGACACCATCCATATTTCAACATGTGGCTGTAGAAACTATCATCGCACCCCAAGTGCATGCTGACTCTTATGGTCTTTCTAGACACGACATGCATCATCCACCATAGATCAGGTTCACTTGTGGTCATTGGATGATTGAGCCCGCACCTTCTCTAGTGATCAGACTTTAATCCATGGTATTATGATATAGGCAGTGTCTAAAGAGGGCTTAATTCTGTCTTTCTATTTAAATCTCTCGATAAGCACCCAAGATCTAGAAATTTGACCTTGGGGCCCTTAGATATTTATTTTCCTGTGATTACTTTAGGGTGCTTGAGTGCATCATGACTTCCCTCAATCCATGAGCTTTGTAAGCTCGCCTTCAACATCTATTTCACTCTAATTTGTCATCATGATCTTGATTGGTATGCATATCAGTGACCAAGTTAAGTTTGGTATTAACAGGTTTAGTGGACTTCTCCTTCGAGATATTTTTCTCTCTAATTTTCCCTCATGATCTTGATTGGTATGCATATCAGTGATCAAGTTAAGTATGGTATTAACAGGTTTAGTGGAGCTTAAATGGCCCTAAGGATGCAACATTTCGTTTCTATCATAAGATCGTAAGGGGTCATTTAAATGGCCACCTCATCGCTTGATACTTCCCTTTTGGTAATTACACAAGGAGAGGTTGAATGATGAGCTAGAAAATATGGTTCCTCCCAAGATCCTAGGAAATCTCATCATGAAGACAATACATGAGGTGATGAAATCCTTCATGGTGAATCTCTATTAATATTCAAGATTGTGGGTATTATTCGATTTGAGATAATTTGAAAAGACACATGGCGTGAAAGTAATTTTTTGGTCATGTACCACTAAGGATTGTAAGTAAATATTGGGCCAACTTCCAAGAAGCCTTAGGACCCCATGGATGGATTTGAACAACCATTTGTTGGTTGTGGAGCCTGATTATCTTCCTGATTCAGAGGTCTTTGTTTTCATCCATGTTTATAGCCCATGAAGACTTTACAGCCCAAAATAATGTACACTCCATGCAAGGGAGTGCAGAGGGGGGTTACCCCCTCTATGGCATCCGGGGGAAAGCAGGGGTTTGGGGGAAAAGACCTCGAATGAAAAATTGCCTTGTAAATGTATATTGTAATTTCAATGTAAATCTGGACCGTTCATTATAAGGTCGCAAATCTGATGGTAGAAGTTATGATAGGATTTGTTTCCCTAGAAGGCAACCCTCTTTTATGAGGGAAATGTATTGCGACTATGGATCAATGTGAATATTGTATTCTGAGTGAGGAGACTATGAGAGAAAGAAGAAGAAGTTATAGCAGGTTTGTTGTAGGTTGTATCCCTTCATTTGCTGGATAATAATAAAGGAAGGACCTGACAATTTCTCTAGTGGATGTAACCCACACTGGGTGAACCACGTATATCTGTGTCTATTGTATTGTGTATCTTTTGTGTATTATTTCTGCATTTGTTTTATTTTATTGCTCCGCGATCCATTTTTTCTAACAACTGGTATCAAAGAAAAAGGTAACTCATAGGAAAAGAGGGTTCTTGGTTCGAGTGGGGGCAATGGCAGAATATGGAAAGTTTAGGGTCGAGAAATTTAACGGCCAAAGCTACCAGTTATGGAATATGCATATGGAAGATTATTTATATCAGAAGGATCTATTCCTACCATTGGGTGGAATATCAAAGAATCTGACAACCATGAAAGACGAAGAATGGGAGGTTCTTGACAGAAAGACACTAGGAACGATACGACTGAGCCTGGTAGCGTCAATGGATTTCAAAATTTCTAAAGAAAATACAACGAAGGAGATGATGGACGCAATGGATAAACTATATGAAAAACCCTTGACGTCCAATAAAGTATTTCTAATGAAGAGATTATTTAATATGAAGACGTCAGAAGGTGGGTTTGTTGAAGATCATTTAAATGAATTTAATACGGTTACTAATCAACTAAGTTCTGTAAAAGTGGACTTTGATGATGAGGTCAAGGCTCTTCTAATATTGTGCTCATTTCCAGAAAGTTGGAACGAATTGGTCATGGCTGTAACTAACTCCGCCTCTGGTTCAAACACTTTAAAATTTTATGATGTTGTTGGTGTTATCCTTAGTGAGGAAATGCGACGAAAAAGCACAAGTGAGACATCATGTAATGTGTTAAACATGGAGAACAGGGGAAGACAAAAGGATAGAGGAAAGGGATCAGGGAACTGCGAAAATTCTAGGAAGGGCAGATCCAAATCTAGATTTGTAAAGATAGAGTGCTGGAATTGTGGGAAGAAAGGACATCTGAAGAAAGACTGCATAGCTCCAAAGAAACAAAGAGGTGGACAACATGAGAAAAATCAGGAAGCAAATGTAACAAGTGATGTGTTACAAGATGCTATGATTCTTTCTGTAGATAATATTTTTGAGTCTTGGATAGTAGATTCAGGGGCTTCATTTCATGCCACACCCCATAAGAAACATTTTCTAGATTATGTTCAAGGTGATTTTGGACAGGTTCATTTGGGTGATGATGCACCATGCAAAATTGTTGGAATGGGAAAGGTAAAAATAAAGAAAACCAATGGTTGTTTAAAGAGGTAAGACATGTTCCATATCTAAGAAAAAATCTAATTTCAAAAGGGCAGTTGGTAATTGAAGGTTGTATATCCATATTTACAGATAAGCTATGGAATGTCACCAAAGGATCATTGATGATAGCAAAAGGAGAGAAGGTAGGTACATTGTATTTATGTACTGGTAATACTGACTATTATATATCTTTAGCTTCTATAGGAGTGGATACATCACTGTGGCATCATAGGCTTGGACACAGGAGTGAGAAGGGGATGCAGATACTTCACAAAATAAATTTGTTGCCAGATCTTAAACAAATTGATTTGGATTTTTGTGAGCATTGTGTTTATGGAAAACATAAGAGAGTCATATTTCTCAGAGTCAGAAAAGAAAAGAAGAGTGAAAGGTTAGAGCTTGTGCATATAGATGTATGGGGACCAACTCATGTATCATATCTTGGTGGATCTCGTTATTATGTTACTTTTATTGATGATGCAACTAAAAAAACTTGGGTTTATTGCATTCCACAAAAATATGATGGTTTTTATACTTTTAAGAAATGGAAATCTTTGGTTGAGAATGAGACAGGAAAATGGTTGAAATGTCTACTGTGTCTCAGATACGACAATGGAGGTGAATATTGCAGCAAGGAGTTTGATGATTACTATTCATACCATGGGATTCTTAGAGAGAAGACAGTTCCATGAACACCATAAGAAAACGGTGTGTCAGAAAGGATGAACAGGACAATCATGGAGCGTGCAAGGAGTGTGAGATTGCATGCTGGTTTGCCCTTACATTTATGGGAAGATGTCGTAGATACTATTTTTAACTTAATAAATAGAGGACCTTCAAACTCTTTGGATGGGAGAATTCAAGAGGAGGCATGGACAGGTAAAAAGGTAAACTATTCTTTTTTGAAGACTTTCAGTTGTGAATCATTTGTCTATATTGATAAAGAAAATAGAACAAAGCTTGAGGAAAAATCCAAGAAGTGTACCTTTATTGGATACGATGTTAATAATTTTGGTTATCGCTTATGGGATAATGAAAATAAAAAAATCATTAGGAGTAGAGATGTCATATTCAATGAGAAGGTCATGTACAAAGATTAGTTGCAGGGAAGGAAACAGGAAAAAGAAAAACCATAATACACGGTTCTTGATGAGATCATAGAAAAAGAAATTCCAAAGGTACCAGAAAATCATAATGTACAACAATAGGATCAACATGCACCTCAAACTCCTCCAAGTGTTGTTAGAATATCTACCAGGTTAAGTATACCCCCTGAACAATACTCTCCTCCATTATATTATTTATTGTTGACTGATTCTGGTGAACTAGAATGTTATGAAGAGGTAATGCAGGTAGACACTAAAAGGAAGTGGGAGAAAGGAATGAAAGAGGAAATGGATTCCCTGGTAAATAAACAGACTTGGGATTTGGTTCATTTTCTTGCAGGAAAAAGAGAATTATAGAATAAATGGGTTTACAAGTTGAAGGAAGAAGATGGAGGAAAAAAATAGTACAAGGCTAGACTTGTTGTAAAGGGGTTTGCACAAAAGAAAGGTATATATTTTGATGAAATATTTTATCCTGTTGTTAAAATAACTTCAATTAGGACTATTTTAAGTCTTGTGGCAATAGAAGATTTGCATCTTGAATAGTTAGATGTAAAAACAACTTTTCTCCATGGGGATTTGGAGGAAGAGATTTATATGCAACATCCACAGGGGTATGAGGTCAAAGGAAAGGAGAATTTGGTATGTAGGTTGAAGAAGAGCTTGTATGGCCTAAAGCAAGCTCCAAGGTAGTGGTATTTGAAGTTTGACAGGTTTATGATAGAACATGGTTATAGTAGATGGCATTCTAATCACTTTGTATATTTTAAAAATCTAGAAAATGGAAGCTATATTATCTTGCTATTGTATGTAAATGGCATGCTTGTTGCAGGGTCTAATATGCAAGATATAAATGTGATCAAGAAGAAATTAGCTAATTCATTTGCGATGAAGGATTTGGGTGCTGTAAAGAAAATCCTTGGTATGAGAAAAACAAGAGACAAGAAAAATCGCAAATTGACATTGTCTCGGGGTGAGTACATAGAGAAGGTGTTGGAGAGGTTTAGAATGCAGAATGAAAAATCAATTAGTACACATTTGGCTAGCCATTTCAAATTATCTAAGGAATTTTTTCCCAAGACACGGGAGGAGATAGAATACATGTCTAGGGTCCCTTATTCATCAACAATTGGTATCTTGATGCATGCGATGGTTTGCACAACACCAGATATTGCACATGCAGTGGGAGTTGTGAGCAGGTATATAAACAATCCATGTAAAGAACATTGGGAGGAAGTAAAGTGGATTCTTAGGTATTTGAGAGGTATTTATACTCATGCATTATGTTTTGGAGGTTCAGACATTGTTCTATAGGGATATGTTGATTCATATATGGCAGGTGATTAAGATAGCAGGAGGAGCACCACAGGGTATGTTTTTACTATAGGTGGAACAATAATAAGTTGGATTTTGAAACTGCAAAAGGTTTTTCACTTTCAACGATAGAGGAAAAGTATGTTGATGCTACAGAGGCTAGTAAAGAAATGATTTGGTTACAGAGGCTTATGGAGGAATTGGGAAAGAAGCAGGAGAATATCAGGCTGTACTGTGACTGTGATAGTGCCATTCATCTTGCAAAGAAATCAACCTTCCATTTGAATACTAAGCATATACAGCTTAGGTACCATTTCATATGATCCGTCTTGGAAGATGGACATTTGAAGTTGGAAAAGATACACACTAGCTAGAATCTTGCAGACATGTTAACAAAGGAAGTAACCAGGGAGAAATTGAATTCCTTCTCAGTTCAGTTGGTCTTCAAGAATGAAGATGAAGATGAAAAATTTTCCATGTCCAAGAAGGTTCATAGTCCAATAGATACAACAACAGTGTATTTGTTGCGATCAGTCTCCAAGTGGGAGATTGTTGTCTGTGGAGCCTGATTATCTTCTTGATTCAGAGGTATTTGTTTTCAGCCATGTTTATACCCCATGAATACTTTAAACCCCGAAAGAATGTATACTCCTCCACGTGGGGGAGTGCAGAGGGGGATTACCCCCTCTGCATGGTCCGGGGGCAAGCGAGCCCCCGAAGGAAAATTTCCTTGTAAATGTATATTGTAATTTCATTGTAAATCTGGACCATTCATTATAAGGTCGCAGATCTGACGGTAGAAGTTATGTTAGGGTTTTTTTCTCTAGAAGGAAACCCTCTTTTATGAGGGAAATGTATTGCAGCTATGGATCAGTGTGAATATTGTATTCTGAGTGAGGAGACTGTGAGAGAAAGAAGAGGAAGTTGCATCGGGTTTGTTGTAGGTTGTATCCTTTCATGTGTTGGATAATAATGAAGGACCTGGAAATTTCTCTGGTGAACATAGCCCACACTGGTTGAACCACGTATATGTGTGTCTCTATTATATTGTGTATCTTCCATGTTTTATTTCTGCATTTGTTTTATTTTATTGCTTCGCAATCCTGTTTTTCTAACGCCATTCATAACCTAACTAAAAGATTTTTTAAATTCCCCTTTGAAGAAAACAAAACATTATCATGAAGTGATATCCCATGACCTCTCGATGTGTCAAAACACCTTCCTTGTTTTTGGTGGAATGGGATGAACATTTTTCCACTAAAAAAATCCTTCAAACTGTATTGTCCAATTTGGGTGGAATTATTTGGACCCCCTATACAATTCTAGGCCTTTATGGAATGAATTTTCACCCCAATTAGCAACTTCATATGCCATTAGTCTACTTAATTATTTAATCTATGAATCCTTAGAAAAAGGTTTATCTTAGGATGGATATTTCAAATATATGAATGAACTTGTGTATATTTAGGGGCCGAGTGGTTGGAAAGTAGAGTTATCCAACAACATGTGCAACACATCAATTTCCCCATAATTTTCTTTAGTACCAAAGTCCCCACCATATAATTAAATATTGTCCCTTTCTAGAGAAATCTAAGACACTCACACTCCCAACCTTTGGAACAATAGGTCAGCCCCCTAAGCATTATTGTAGACAAACAATGATGAATGGACTAAATTTGTTAGAAAAGGGAAGTCCCTAGACTCAATAGACCCTACTAGTTCCTCAAAGTTAAAAAAGATTCACAAATTTGCAACCCACTTTATGTTTGACTCAAAGGAAGCTAGCCAGCTTTGTTTAGGTCAGAGACCCACATAGTAGCTCCCAAACCACTGCTTTTGGGGGGTGCAGGCCATCACATTCATCTCCACCCCTATAGGAGGTTTCTCAATAATATGACATAATAAATATGAAAGTGGACACTAAAAGGTCATGAAGTGGATGTTGGAAGCCAAATAATAAGACCCTATCTAGATACCAAATTAGGCATTGGTGGGATGCAAAAATGGATTCCTATAGGATTCCAAGTAAAAAAAAACTAGATGCAAACTTAGTAAAAGTGATGAAAAAATATGCAAAATGATATGCAACAACATGACTCCAAAAGAATGGCATGCATCCCATTTTCCATTTTTCAAAAACTGAGACACAAAAAAGGATGCTATAACCTTACATTGTAGTAGTGTTGATCATTGTTGACCCTCTTATACTTATTAAATCATTTCGCTAGGTTCCACCTACTGTCATGCCACTAAGGTTGTATCCATTGAAGGTTGAGCTTAAGGAAGAAATTGTCTAGAATGAGAATTTAAATTCTATAAACAATAAACTTGTCACTTGGTTAGTTAAATTGGGCTTAACCTTAAGGGTAGAATAACTCTTCCAACATCTCTTGCTTGAGCATCATAAAGATACTTAATAGTTTAATGTCTTTTTAATAGATATTCTTAACCAAAAACTAAGTTGTTTCCATTAATGATTTCCTTTCAAGACTATGAATGAACATCAAAGGTTGTGATCAATGAAAGATAAGTAATCATGTAAGAAGTCACTTTTCAAAACCAACTTGTTCTTAATAGCATCCTAGACTTTCCATATACTTCTAAAGTCCTTTATAGTAATGTAAGGAAAAGTGTCTAGAGATTCATGTTACTCATAAAAAGAGCTCTAGAAGTAATGTAATTCCTCATGATGATTTTCCAAACTTTGTATCCTTCTACAACCTACAACCATGATGAGCCATTTAGTACATAAAGCCTATCCATACAAGTTTATATGGTATTCTTTCAGAATTGACTCTATCTCATTTCCATCCATCCACGGGCCGGATCGGTCTCCCTTTGTTATTATATTTCCTAGAAATCGATAACGTTGGATCACTGTATTCTTTCAGATCGTCTCTATTACGTTTCTATCAATCCACGGGCCGTATCCTTCTGCGTTTGTTCTCCTGTGACGAGGATCCATTTTCTCTGCAGCGTCTGAAATTTCTCCACTTCTTCTATCTCATAAAACATGAAAACAAATTATGACGCCCACCACCTTGCATTGACCTTGACGAATTGCACTGAAGTCTTTCCATTACACCTACTACCTGGCCATGACCATAACAAATGACCCTC